>SJYQ01008552.1:270471-347918 GCA_006410935.1 Redunca redunca | reverse complement strand
AGTTTTCTATTGCTGCTGTAACAAATTAATGCAAGCAGTTATTAATACATACAGTTGTGCTTACAATAGTACAAATCCATTCTATTACAGTTTTGGAGGTCCAAAACAAGTTTCACTGGATCAGCATCACAGTGTTGCCTGGGACCCACCCCCTCCTCCTAGAAGTTCTATGGGGGAGCTTACCTTTTGAAGCTTTTAGAATCTACATGCGTTCCTTGACTCGGGGAATCTTTGCTTTCAAAGCCCGTAGCTTAGATTTTGTATTCCATCTCTCTCTCTCTCTCTCGCCCCCACCACTCTTCTCTTCCTCCTCCTCCCCCCCTCCCTCTCCTCTTCCTCTTCTCCTTCCCCCTCCGCTTCTCCCTCCTCCTTTTCTTCTCCTTCTTTAGCTTCTTCCCCCTCTCTCACCTCTGTCATTATCTCTCCTTTTTGACTCTGACTCTCCTGCCTCTCTTTCCCTCATGTGAAATTTTGTGACTACATCGAACCCACCTGGACAATCCTGGATAATCTTCCCACCTAAAATTCTTAACTTAATCACATCTGCAAAGTCCCCTTTGTCATGTGTTGGGTTGACCAGGAAGTACATTCAAGATTTTCTATAAGATCTTGCAGGAAAATCTGAATGAACTTTTGGTCAACCCAATAAAATATCGTATTCACGGATTCTGGGGCTTCTCAGTGGTGCAGTGGTAAAGAACCCACCTGCCAATGAAAGAAAAGCAAGAGACACAGGTTCGATCCCTGGATCAGCGAGATCCCCTGAAAGAGGAAATGGCAACCCACTCCAGTATTCATGCCTAGAGAACCCCATGGACAGAGGAGCCTGGTGGGCTACAGTCCATGGGGTCACAATGACTCAGACATAACTGAACACACACATACACACACACACACACACACACACACTCACAGATTTTGGGGATAAGGATGTACACATCTTTTGAGAACCTATACTTTGTTTACCGCATTGCTAAACCTTGTCTTTCTCCTCTATAAGGCAACTGGATGTGTAGGATCTCTTCCAGGACCTGAATAAGGAGAACAGTGGTTAGGGAAGATTTACTAAGAAGGCAAGAACTAATCCTTTTTATTACCCTGAGAGATGATCTGTTCTTGTTAATGTATAAATCGTGCAAATCACATGAATGAATGGATTTTGGAGAGGTGACTAGAGTACACACAGCACAATGCTTCTGGGGGGAATGGGGCCAAAGGGAGGTTGGTTTAAAAGGTGGAATCTGATTTACAGGGTTCATATGCCACATGCCTTTTGTGCTGTCACGTCAAACCCTTTTACTCAGTTAACTCTCTGCCCTTCTTCTCCATGTTTTTTTAAAAACACTGTAAATTAATGCAAGATTTGCTATACACTTGCCCTTTCATTTTATTCTCCACCTATTTCTTGGTTTTATAATATTCAAATGAGGGTAAAATGTATAAAACTCAAATTGAGTACAAATTTGACTTGGCAGCAGCATTCTGAATGCTTAAAAGAGATGAATTTTATTATTAGCTGAGGGATATGCAAATATTAAGAATTATAGAAAATTTATTCATGCTAATGGCTCTGAGACTATGGTATGTCCGTAGATTTGATCTGGTGTACACAAATTTGAGCTGGGTTATAAATCATATATTTAGATTTTATGGAATTTAGTTCATCATTCTCCCAATTTAGTTCTAAGTCAATTTTCTGAGTACTAAGTAGTTGACTTCTTTAGAATGCATCCAGAATATAATAGCAAGGCTACTGATATGTCTCCAGAAGTACACGTGCCTTCTTGAAGCTGACATCTGTATTTGCATCAGCTTTGTGGACTTTTGTAACACTCCAGCTCATTCTCTGCCTGGCTTTTAGTCTGGACTAAATAAAGGCTTCTTAAATTGATTTTAGAAAATTTCAAATAAAAAAATCTTTAAATTCTTGTTTTTCTGCCTGAGAGCTCAAATTACTATTAAATCTTAGAATTCCTTTTGAGTCATAATTATACATTAGATCAGTTTTCTAGGTCTATTTGTTTATTTTATATGTTTTTATTGCATATGCAGTGAGTCAGTTAGCAAAAAAAACGACATCATTATGTTGTTTGAATTTTACTTCATCTCTTTCCTTGGGTAGGTAACTGTTTGGGTTTGTCTTTTGGTTTTTGGACACTTGTACTTCTTGAGATATAGCATAGAATTGTACTTAAGTCACAGAACCCAGAGCCAGATTGTCTAGCTTCCTTTCCATCTCTGAAGCTTACTAGCCACCTGATCTTGAACAAGTTTGACAGTCTTTCCATGTCTCTGTTTCCTTATCTGTAAAAATGGAGATTAAAAATAAATATAGTCTCTACCTCATACGGCAGTTGAGAGCATTAAAAAGACTACTGTCTGACATGTAGAAAGCACTTTATACATATTTTCTATTTTTTTTTGCTTGTGAATCATTCCTTTGAGTCATTTTTTGTCTTTTCAATAATGTTAGAAAATAATTAGAAAATTAACACTTCAGCCTATTTATTATACTTATCTGTCCTCCAGTTTTCTTTTGTCTCAATACATATTTGGGAAGATTTTGTCACTTTGAATTTTTATACTGAGAAAGTCCAACTGAACTCATTTTGTGAATTAGCTATATCTCTCTAAGGAATTTTCATCATTTTAAAAATCACTTAAGTCTTGCTTTAGAAATAAGATCACAACAAAGCACTTGGTGGTGTGAATCTGGTCACATTAGGTGTTTTCTAAATATTTTCCTGATTTTAACATGTGGTGAGAAACTCTTAATGTTTTCCTCAAAAGCACTGCCTAATTTTCCCAACACGATTTGTTGGTAATGCTGCTCTTTCTTCCTTTTCTGCATCTTCTTCTCTTCCACCCGGTCACATGCCAACTCTTTCTTGTTTCAGTGCAGGTGTTCCACTGCTCAGGATGCCTTCCTGACACAATGCAATGACACACCCAGGTAGATTAGGTTCTCCCCATCCCAGGGGCTCCCAACTCAACCTGATGGAAAACCATAGACACTCTGGGCTAAAATTGCCTGTCTCTCTTACCAACTAGACTGGAGGCTCTGGAGCATAGCGAATATGTCATGTTTATTATAATCAGTATTTGTTTAATAATAAAGAATACATAAATGACATTAAAATAAACCTCATTAAAGTATAATTCAGCGAATTTATTTTTGAAGTTTCATATGGCAAAGATGGAAAAACATTAAAGTCATCCACAGCAATTATATTCACAACAATTATATAAAAATTCTCCTTTTTGTTACAGATGACCTTTATATGTTTCTGTTCTATGCTAGTCAGCATGCAGAAGCCCATTGTTGCTATGGCTTCATAGTGGGGTGGCATCTTCTATTTATAGAATAGCTCTCTATTTCATTGAACATATTTTTGTTTTTAATGCTACTGCATGAAAGGAATATAGCCATGATAACTCCTCTTCATTTATTTTTGCCTGGCAATTTCTTGCCCAATATTTTCTTTTTAAATTTTGTCTTGCAGGTGGCATATGATTGGACTTATAAATATTTGAGTTTGTCTTTTAGGTGAAGTTTGCACATGTTCATTTACATTTGGTTTTACACTATTCCATTTGATTTTGTTAAGTCTCTTTGTTTTCCTTTTGGCTGACTTGTTAAAAGGATTGTGTTTTGATTTGTATTGAGTTTTCACATAAACACCAACTTGAATTCACATAGACTCTAGTTCTCAGAGTTTTGAATTCACATACTCTTGAATTCACATAGACTCTTGAATTCACATAGACTCTTGAATTCACATAGACTCTAGTTCTCAGAGTCTTAAATTCACAGAGACTCTACTTCTCTACTGAAACTAAAATTTCAGTAATAAGTTCTCTAACTGCTTTTAGTGTTCAGTGTTAAAAAGAAGACACTTGAATTTTGCCTCATCATCACAGAAATCCTTCATCTGTCTGGATAATTTCTTTTCCTTGATTCTGAAATGTTTTACCAGGATTTACTATTGGTGTTTTAAAATTACTTTTTATCCTGGATTATGGTAAATACTTTAAATCTACCAATGCCCAACTTTTATTTTCAGCAAATATTTCTTGTATTTTCAGCAAAAATTCTGTTTTTCATTTGTTCTGCTCATTCCTCCACCTTCCCACTGAAACGCTACTATCTTGTAGTAGCATTTCGAATTTTGCTGTCTTTTCTCTATCTTTGTCATCTTCTTTCACATTGTCATTAGTATCTCGCTATTGGTTTTTCTCTTCTGCAGCATATGAAAAAGAAAGTCGCTCAGTCATGTCCAACTCTTTGCAACACCATGTACTGTAGCTTGCCAGGCTTTTCTGTCCATGGAATTCTCCAGGCAAGAATGCTGGAGTGGGAAGCCATTCCCTTCTCTAGGGGATCTTCTGGACCCAGGGATCGAACCCAGGTCTCCTGCATTGCAGGCAGATTTTTTACCATCTGAGCTACCCAGGGAGCCCTCTGTAACATGCAGTAACTCTATTAACTGCCTTCAATGTGTGCTTTCATTCTTCTATAAAACCTTTATACCTTTAGTTCTTTTCCCACCTTTGATAACTTCTGATTTCATCACAGCTAGGAAATCAGACACACCTCTGCTTAAACCTGTGCTCTAAATCGGAGAGACCAAATATCAGCTTCACAACTCAGACTCTAGCAAACAGTCTCTTAGTGAAATAAAGAGGTCAAAGTATTTTTTACTTTATTTCACATAGCTCATATTGCGCAGGCAAAAGGGAAGTAAAGAGGATACTCAAAAATTTACACCATCCTTGTGCAAGCCAGTTTTAAAGCTCCAGGTGTTCAATATCAGCCTTTCATCCAATAAAATCCATTGACATAATCGTCTTTTCCATAAAACATTACCCACAACTACGATTTAGGAATGGGCCTCTCATATTTTGAAAATAATAAGATGTATTTAAATTTAGAAAGTGTGTTGAGGTTGAATCTTGCTTTAGAAATTAAGATCATGACAAAGCACTTGGCCATGTGAATCCTGCCACGCTAGGTGTTTTCTAAATAAACACTTTTATGACTTTGACAGTATTTTGAAGCAATACACTGAGCCTACCACTATGTATCTAGACATTAACCTTTATTTCCAAGTCATTACTCTAAAAAGACCTAAGAATTATATTTATAACTTGTTATTTCAGATTTTAGACTTTTGTTTAATGAGAAATAAGGATAGATTCATCATTTTTTAATGCTCTAGGAACATATCATTTATAAAATAAAAAAACTGAATTGCATCTTTGAAAATTCCTGAACAGCTAATTCAGACTAGTTCATAGTAAATGTCTCATTGACCCTTTTGAAATGCCTCTTGATATTAGTCTCTGCATATTTCTAAGAATTCTTCCACTGATAACAGAAATTGTGAAATTAGGAGAAAATTTCAAAGTGTATTCAAAACATTAACTATTCCTCATCATTTTGTATATCTGATATCTTAAAACTATTATCACCTCCAAGAAAACACAGAAGGGTGACTATGCAAACCCTTCTGTCACTGATTACATGCAGATGAACAATTGCTCAACAAAATCGGGGCATTCTGCCTTACCTTGTACTACTTTGCTTTTTAAAAAATTCCTTAAACAAGGACTTTCCACAGGAAGTAAAATTCAAGGAAGCATAATAAATTTTGCAACCTAGGTAAATTTGCTTGATTGATCGATTGGTTTAGTCAGTTTCTTCATTTTTAAAAACTGCAGAAGAAAAGCACATGTTTGGGGCTCATGGAAAATAGAGACATGAAAAATAGTCACACACTCTCTCATGATTTAAGAAAATAGGAAGTGGACATAAACTGGGTCTAACTGGAGTATATAACTTCTTATATTACAAAAGTGAATAATAGAAATCTTTTCCCTAAGAACCTCAGAATTCTTTGAATAAGGCATTCTTACCCTTGGTTTCTAATAGTCTCATGATAACAGCTTAGATTTGTTAGTGGTGTATATTCTTTCCAAGTGCTTCCCTATATGCTCTTTTTGCTTTACAGGATATATTCTATTACAGAAAGAATTAATTTTGGGGTGGATTAGCAAGTATTTTCTTATCAGCAAATAAAACATTCTATATATAGGATTACAATAGATTCTAGACTGGGCTGGAGAACTCATTAACTGGAGATGTGAGAGAATTCATTGAGCTTTTAAAAAAGTTTATTTTCTCATCTGCACAGTGAATTACCTCTAAATCCCAGAGACAAATAACTTCTAGTACAATGGTTTTGTGATGTAAATATTTATAATGCTTTCTATCAGAAATAGTCATGTAAAATTCTATTTTCCCTTCCTCTTTTTCACAGACCACTGTAGCCTTATGGCATGGTCCTCCACACTGTTTTCCATTAGAATACTTACCAGTCCTATTATTCCTTATTTTCTACAAGTATTTTATGACAATAGCATCTTTAGTTTTTAGTCAATTGTAATTTTTTAAAAAATTATTTAATTTTTGAAGGTTATCTTCCATTTACAGTTGTTACAAAATATTGGCTATGTTCCCTGTGTTGTACAGGAAATCTTTGAGTCTGTCTTGCACCCACTTTGTTCTGTGTTGGCTTTCTCTTTAAAGTTTCCCTAAACTCAGTTAACCCTGTTTCTAATGTCAGTCGTATTCTTAAAGAGCATATCATGAGTTCAGACAACCAATGTTCCTATCTTCTTTGCCACACATCACTAAGAAAGGGACTGTCCTTACAGATGGCTAACAAATACACAGAAAGATGCTCAGCATTGCTTATTATTAGAGAAATGCAAATCAAAACTACAATGAGATATCATCTCACACTGGTCAGAATGGCCCTCATCAAAAGTCTACAAACAATAAATGCTGGAGAGGGTGTGGAGAAAAGGGAACCCTCTTGCACTGTTGGTGGGAATGTAAATTGGTACAGCCCCTATGGAAGACAGTACGGAGATTCCTTTAACAACTAGGAATAAAACCACCATATGACCCAGCAATCCCACTCCTATGCATATACGCTGAGGAAACCAAAATTGAAAAGGACACATGTATCCCATTGTTCACTGCAGCACTATTTACAATAGCTAGAACATGGAAGCAACCTAGATGTCCATCGATAGATGAATGGATAAAGAAGCTGTGGTATAAATACACAACGGATTGTTACTTGGCCATAAAAAGGAATGCATTTGAGTCAGTTTTAATGAGGTGGATGAACCTAGAACCTATTATACAGAGTGAAGTGAGTCAGAAAGAGAAAGATAAATATTGTATTCTAATGCACATATACAGAATCTACAAGAATGGTACTGAAGAATTTACTCACAGGGCAGTGATAGAGAAACAGACATAGAGAATAGACTTATGGACATGGAGAGAGGGGAGGAGAGGGTGAGATGTATGGAAAGAGTAACATAGAAACTTACATCACCATATGTAAAATAGATAGCCAATGGGAATTTGCTGTATGGCTCAGGAAACTCAAACAGAGACTCTGTATCAACCTAGAGGGATGGGATGGGGAAGGAGATGGGAGGGAGGTTCAAAAGGGAGGGGGTACATGTATACCTATGGCTGATTCACGTTGAGGTTTGACAGAAAACAACAAAATTCTGTAAAGCAATTATCCTTCAATAAATAAATAAATTAAAAAGAAAAAAAAGAGACTGTTTTATGAACCTTACAAATTTACATTAGGTGTCACCAACATCAGGGTAGGAATAGATGGGTGCGCTGCCTCACAGTACATTCGACAGGAAGCATCACTTGTTTTTCAGATGAGGAAATTAAAAGACATTGACTTAGGAGGTTAAAAAACAACATGGACACAATTTATTTGCTCCAGGTAGGTTTTCTACTCCACTACCCTGCCTGTGTAGGCAGAGTCACTGATAGGAAAAAGAGAGGGGGAGAGAGAGAGAGAGAAACAGAGAGATTAAAATGTAATGTCTTTTCTGTGATCAGAAGAAAGAGCCACAAGGCAATGGAAGCCAAATCTCTCTAATACTCAGGCAACTGATTTCCTGACCATTAATCATCTTAGGCATTTCTCAGTAAGTAGGATAAAAATTAAAGTATTTGGAAAGTAAATACTCTAAATTTTTGCAAAAATAAACTACTTTCTGTTAAGATTGATAAAAGAATGACATATTTTATGAATAATGTACAAAATGAAATTTATATCATAATGTGGAAAAACTTTAGTGGTTCATGTTCAATAAAATTTATATAGTGACCATTTACAACAAGAGGAGTATGGCTGAACATAATCAGGATTCATCTGTACAAATAGACAATGCACAAAGAACAATAAAGATATATTTTCTTCAGCATGTGAAACACTTTCAGTAGTTTGTGGGAATCTCTTTTTATCAGGAGTATCTGGAGGAGTTATACTTTTGTGTGGATATATAGAGTTTTTGGAAGACAGGTAAATTTTAAAAACTAATTCACATTTATTGTGAATATATCAGGTTATACAGTCACAGCATGCATATAATACAATTCTTAGTCCTTTATATTTTGTTTCTTTTTGATATGTGTGAAACAAAATATAAAAAAATTTAAAATTTAAAATATATCTATAATTTAACATAATAAGAAGTGCTTAAGGAAAGCCAAATACGGANCTATAATTTAACATAATAAGTGCTTAAGGAAAGCCAAATACGGAGTCAAACTACAAATGATTTTTAATCTCTCCTGGGCCACACACATTATTCTCAAATTGCTGTGTGTACATAAACTTTGAAGTAGCTGATAGAAAAAACAAACAATGTGATAAGATGGTTCAGTGTGGGGACAAGGTGAGAAGATAGGGGAACAGGGCAGGGAGGAAACAGCTTGGTGGTCTGTTAACTGGGGTTGTCTGGGGCTTTGAGTCAGTGTTAGTAAACCAATTCAAATAACAAAGCACACCAAAGACCACTACCCTATGAGTCCAAAAAACAACAAGCCTAAGGAGAAAGGCAGGGTGTATGAATGAGTGATAAACATATCAAAACACACACACACACCAGTCACTGGTTGGCCCTAGAATGAGCCCTTGAAATGATTTCAGAATTACAATTTTTAAAGAGTAAATAGTAAACCAACGAACAGAGTGATAGCAGCAAAGAACACTGAATTAAACAACAAAAACTAGTTTTGAAATCAACTCTGGCACCTATATTTAAATAAACATGGAGAATCACACTCACCAGGGAGGGTCCTTATATTCCTTTCACATCAGGAAACATTTAGACGTGTTTCCTTATGCCTAAAAGGAACTGATTAGACCAGATGAGACTACAGTATCTCTAAGACGTTTCTGCTTCTAACATTGTTATTCTGTGGTCATGCAATCAGGCTTTTGCTCTGTTTGCAAATATGTAATATCTAATGCCCTATATTTTTGTCAGGTAGATGGCTTTCATGGGAAAATATCGGTGATCTGGAATGACTGGTAAAACTTATTTTTAAAGGGAACTATTAATTCTGTCTATGTAACACATGCCTCTACGAAATAAAAGGAAAAACTCCAGTCTATAATTCTCATAGCACTTACATATTTTAGATCTATCTCAATAGATCTTTCTAGATCTAGCTCCTTGAGGGTTGAAGGGTAAGATAAGAGGCAAACAGCAATTTTTAGACTTGCTAAAGATTTAGTCAAATCACCAAATCTGACACTTACTAATTGTGTGATCATGGGAAAGTTTTTTAATTACTCTGATTCTCCATTTTCTTTATCTATAAATTTTAGAAAATAATGGAACATACTTCATGAGGTTGTTAGAGAAGTAAATGAGATTACGCTTTTATAGCATTTAGCATAAATCCAACACATAGTGCTTCAGGAGTTTCATTAACACTATGTATCTCTTAATAAATACTTACTGTTTATTGGAATAATGGCAGGAAAGTGCGGCAGTATTTTCATTTGCTGTTTGCATAAGCAGATGCTTCTCTATTGGCATTTTGTAGCTTTGCTTGAAAGTTTAAGAAAAAAGAAGGTGACTGTGAAAAATGGGAAATACTGTGGTATATTACAGTCTGCTTTCCAAAACCAGATGTTTTAAGTGCCTTCACTGTTCCTAAGATGATGTTATTTTCTTTTCAAAACCTGAATCATATCTGAGCATGCTACGTTTGTTTTTAGTGACTGCTGGCCCTAATAAGCCTGCGAGTGGATTTGCAGAAGACACTGCCACACAGAGCAAGAGTGTGCCAGACCTCCAAGAAGTGGTGTCCTTGAAGGAACGGATGGCGAGGTACCAGGCAGCTGTTTCCAGGGGCGACTGCCGCAGCTTCTCCGCCAATGTAAGCTGCTCCTGGTGCTCCTGCATTAGGCCGGCTGATTGCCTTTCACATGCCCTCTTTACATGGCAATATAAGAATACTACTGGACAACTGGATAAAGTAGAGAAAACAGAAATAATGTGTATCAAATTCAGGGTATCTGAAATTAAGCTTCAGCTCTGCCACTTCCCAGGTGGCACTAGTGGTAAAGAACCTGCCTGCCAATGCAGGAGACATAGGGACTAAGGTATAATCCCTGGGTCAGGCAGATACCCTAGAAGAGGGCATGGCAATCCACTCCAGTATTTTTGCATGAAGAATCCCATGGACAGAGGAGACTGTCAGGCTATGGCCCCTAGGGTCACAAAAAGTCAGACATGACTAAAGCCACTTAGCATGCACGCTGCCACCTAACATTTATATAAACTTGGGCTCCTATCTTAACCCCTCTCTGAACTTCAGTTTCCTTAACTGAAAAATGGGGAAAAAACCACCTACTGCAGAGGGTCTCTGTGAAGAGTCAAAGAGATAATTTACATGTAAGCCGTAAGGCACTTTATAAATGTGTTATTATTGCCCCAATTATCATTTAACCTATAGCTATTCTCCTCAGGAAGGTTGGGAATTAATTTCAAAATCTTAATAATGTGGGTCTGCCTCCCATCCTCCTTGTTCACATGTATAGTTAATTTAAATTCACTGGCAATATAATTTCTTTTGCTTTTTTCATTTCTCTGTATGCACTAAATCCATTACAAGTAGCTTAATCAACATAGAAATGAGGGAGATTAGCAATGTAGGCACTCTGCTAAACCAATTATGATTATAGGAAAGAGCAAGATTCAGTAAGACCGCCGATATTTAGAGCCAATGCATAATAAAGTCATATTCAAAAGAGTTTGTTGGGCTCCATATTCTTCGGCCTTCAAGCCACAGGATTTGAGAAGTCATTTTATTAGTAGAAGCTTTAATGGAATGTAAGGATATTCTTTTATAATTATAATCTCCAAATTAGCAAAGATGTTGATTTATCCAAAAGAGAGAGAGAATAGCCAAGAAGGGTGGTATTCTAAAATAGCTACTGTGAAGTGGCGTTTTTCTTTACAAATTATTCAGAGACAAGAATGACTGTGCCAAACTCATTAACAATATTGCCATTCTAGATGACATTTAAGATTTTACATAGTAATTAAAATACATTTTAGACACAGCATAGATGTTGAATGAATGTAGAGAAATAAATATCTAAATACTTCCAAAACAAATAGTATCCCTCCAGAGCCTCCTGCCAGTCTTCTTACATAGCACCCCCTGCTGGACCATTAAGCAATTTCACCACAAGTTAGATAATAAACTGGAAAAATGTTTCTTGGGGAAACAAGCTGACTTTGAAAATACCTAAATAAAGACTAGCTATTTACTAAGCTATCTTTTATCTAGGAAGACTTTTATCTTTCTAGGCACGAGGATAATATACCATAAAACAAATTGTACGAGGCATGATTTGTATTTATATTATGTTAAAAGGAAAACATTTAAATCAGACACATGGGAAACTAAATTTCTCACTATTTAATATAAAAAATTTTTAATTTCAGTGCTATTCTGAAGAAAGTCTATGTAAAAGGAATTTAATAGTTCCTGTCTTTCCTGCCCATGTACAGATAAAACTAACTAAGGGACAGCAATTTATGGGAGGTCATGTAATTAGATAGCAACGAAGCCAGACTAGATTCAAAGTCTCTTAACTCCAATACTCTTTTAACTATATTCAACTGCCTCTTCTTATACAGGAACACATCTTTGGCACAAAAAATGCCCAATTGTTTGGTTTGCCCCTCAGCTAATATTTTGAGAAAAATGAGCACGTATATTATCTCAGAGAAATCCTGATAAGTATATAAGATATAGCAAAATAACTGCCTCATTTGGTCAATTGCATCAAATGTTTGTTTAATCAAAAAAGCATGGAAACTACTTATAACCAAGTATTGTCTACATAAATAAACCAAACATTTTATGTGCAGAATTTGGAAGTCATTGATTTGGCCCCAAACTGAATCCATTATATTTGAATTACACTGAGATAGTTTCTTTGTCCTAGATCCATTTCTCTTTGTCCTAGAATCAGCCAGATGGTATTTTGTTGAACATAAAGGAAAGGCTGGGGCTTCCCTCAGAGCTCAGTTGGTAAAGGATCTGCCTGCAAAGGAGACCGGGGTTCAATCCCTGGGTCAGGAAGATCCCCTGGAGAAGGAAATGGCAATCCTCTCCAGTATTCTTGCCTGGAGAATCCCATGGGCAGAGGAGCCTGGCGGGCTGCAGTCCATGGGGTCTCAGCAGTCCGACCCGACTTAGGGACTACACCACCACCACCAAAGGAAAGGCCTGCCTGTGAAAAAGCATCAGTCTACAGAAGCCCCCTAGAGGAGAAAGGAGAAGAAACATTTATTAAGCAACAAAACAACACATTTTGTGCTGTGCAATTTTATTTCCTTTGTCTTCTTTTTTAACACTTGCTAAAAATCTGTGAGAAATATGTTGCTACTCCCCCGAGTTTATAAGAAAGAAGACTGAGGTTAAGGAACTCTAGCCCAAGGTTTAAGGCTCATACATGGGATCAGATTCACTGTTTGTCCTACTCCCCAAATTATGTTATTTCTATTATGCTCTAGAAACCAAGAACAGTTCTTTGTAAACAAAATTGCTGATTCTCTATGTAATATACTTGCCTAGGTTTAAGTATTATATATTTAAATTAACTTACTATTAAAATAACATTAGGTAGATTTTGTGTTAGGTATTTAAATTGACTTATTAATAGAATAATTATTATTGGTGTACCCATTAAATTATAACTCTTATTGCTGTGTCCAAGAATAGGAAACATAGAATAAGGATAAAGATTTTTTTTAAAGTTTCAACACAAAGCAATCTAAGTTATATGATCATTGACAATTACATGGAGTAGTTGGGATGTCAGTACATGGTGGTAACCAAGGCATAATGATTTCAGTCTAAGCAAAGAAACATCACGCCAGCTCATAGTCACAGGCTGCTTCTTGAGTAAGTCCTGCCACCTTACATAGGTAAACTTGCACTTACAAGATGAACTAAACAAAAAAAACCTTCTCACTCCTATTAACTAAACTATAGCTCAAAGGGCTTTCCCCCTTAGGCCAGCAAGTGGCATCAGGAGTACTGGGTTGTATTACTAGAAAATATCAACAAACTGTATGCATTGTTGCATGCGTAACATGGTCTAAGTCCAAAGCACGATGCTAAAGGAAATTAGTGGATATATTCATTTTTTTCTAATAGAGGCAATCTATTCAGTGTAAGAACTGATATTTTTGTGCAAACACACATACTAGGAAAGTATCCATTCATTAGCATAACTAATCAGACCTACCAGATTAATTTGCACATCATTTGGACATTGTTTATAGTTGTTGGAAAAGGTAACTTTCTTAACAAAGTTTGGCTTGATTTCTGTAATTTGATATTTATATATTATCTATACATGATCAATTGAAAAAGGTCATTTATGTAAATTAAATGATAGAGGGGATAAGAGAAATACTGTAGCCTTAATTTACCCTTCCCTTTCTTTATCTTAAATTTCAAAAGAGATGCCATAATTTCTTAGGATTTTAACATGTATCAAGTGATAGTAATTGACCAGGATTTATGTGTGAAGTTTGTTACAGTTTGATAGAATGTATCCCTTCTTTCCATTGAGCTAATATGCTATTCTTAAATATTTGGCAGGCCCGGTAACTGGAGAAAGGTTATAAACTTGATAAAGCAACCACTTGAGTATCTGCCAGTAATTCAGACAATCCTGAATATTAATTTCATCTCCAGTATTTAGAGTATTGCCTGCGTGTGTGCATGATGCACGGTCAGTCCTGTCCAACTCTTTGTGACCGCACGGACTGGAGCCCGCCAGGCTACTCTGTCCATGGGATATCCCAGGCAAGAATACTAGAGTGAGTTGCCCTTTTACTCCACCAGGGGATTTTCCCGACCCAGGGATCAAGCCCGCGTCTCTCGTGCCTCCTACACTGGCAGGTGGATTCTTTACCACTGTGCCACCTCTGGAAACCCATTTTAGCGTATAGAAAACCTCAATATAGTGCTGTACTTTTAGTGCTTGTCTGAGAAACTATTTCAGTCCGGATTTCAGGATCGTAAGAATCCGCCGTCCCGGGAACCTCAGCTCACAAGTATGCAGTTACTCTCAGGTCTCAAGTCTTCCAGGGTTAAGTCAGGACTGGGCCAGACCTCAGGAGACCTTCTGTGCACGAAGTGTCACTGAATCTCTCCCAGTCTCATGCTGGGACACATCCTAGAGGAGAGTGGGTTGGCCTGGGGCCTGTTTGCTTAACAGTCGTCATCCCACCTGGGCTTGAGTGCCTGCTGGGCTGGGGAATATGCTGAACCGTCAAAACCAAAGCCTTCGAGTTACTGCGCTTCCCACAGGGCCGGAGTATCTGAGACAGCTCCTCAAAGTTGTTCAGGTTGTTGCAAGTGACTCCTACTAGAATGAGCTTTCTCATCCGTAAACTGCCAATGATAGACCAGGATCTTTCTAAACGTCGACCCTCCCACCCAACCCAGAGCCTCATGTACCAAGGCTAAGAGCTGAGTCCTAGAGTACATCCATCTCGGAGTATCTGTTTTTCTGCCTATTTTTTAAAGGCTAGTGTTAAAACGGACAGCTGTGATTAAGACAGGCAGATATGGTTTCAAACTCCAGCTCCCACACTCACACCCTAGTTGTGAGAATTTAACAAGATGTCTTATTTCCCCAAACCTCAATTTCCTCATTTTAAAGTGAGGATGATAAATGTTCATATCTCACAGAATATGGAGAAGCATCAAATGAAAAAATTTATGTAAATATATAGAAGAAAATCACTCAGCCCTATGTATTAAATAATGGTTATGTTTATTAACTTTAATATTTTTTCATATGATTAAAAATATGCTCCCTTAAAATAACTCCAAAGCTATTTTGTTTATCCTTAATGATTTAAGTACATTTTGGAATAAGTCAAATGTTTTTTAATATTCTTAATAATGTGTTACCTATCTAGACATTTGGAATTTTAATGACTTTATTATGGATTAAAATTTAATCCACTATTCTAATATCTGGCTAGTTTGTGTAGTATGAGAGAAATACATTCTAATAGGTCTAATCTCCAGACATCAAAAATCTATCTGAGATAAAGAAAATTAACTCAATACTTTGAAGATTCTTCTAACTTTATATCAGAAGACTGACACATGCAAAACCAACATGGATAGATTATTTTTATTAAGGTTTTCTGTAATAAAGTCCTTCTGAAATAATTATTTATGTTACTGTCTTTCTATTATACCACCCATTAATAACTGTCAATGATTTTTTTTTAAATAGCTTGAGAATCCTACCCTGAGATGATGTAAAGTTGAATTTTCCTTTTTCTTAATTTGTCTTAGATGCTGGAAGAATCAGAAATGTGCACAGTGCCTGGTGGTTTGGCCAGAGTGAAGAAACAATTTGAGAAGGACAAACTTGCTTCTTCCTCTAATACCTTCACTCAGTACCAATACCAACACCAGAACAGATCTGAGCAGGTAATACTACTATCAGTCAAAGATAAATCCTGTCTGGCTGAAATGCTCTTATCTCAGTGCTAATATAAAACACACACACCGCCCTCTTTGGTGGTGTATTTGTTTTCATTATTCATCAAGAATGGTAATTTTGAAATGTTTTGAAAATCATCCTGAAAGCATATCAGTGTATTAACTTATTGGAGCATTTTGACATGTTTCTAGAAAATCACACTGGTATATTTTTTTTCTCAGCTTCTAATGTCTCAAAAATGAAAATTAAATAGTCTAAGTTAGTCAACAGGTAAACAGAAATGTTGAGAACAATATTTACATTAAACCTCTGCCTTTACATTATAACTCATGATAAACTACCTGTTATTTCTTTACACAGATTAAATTTGAAACATTATTCAGCTGCTTATTTTGATGAGTTTTCTGTTTTCTTAAAATCATCAAAAATTGAGTAGTGGAACCCAGATGTTATATAAAACTTAATAATGCAACCTCTAAATGCTATCTTGCATAAAAGATTTTATTTTCCCATTTCATTACTCCATTGTCATATATCACCAAATATTGTCATGGGTTATAATGATTTTTGACTGTGAAAATATTAGTAATAAGACTCATTAGATTGAGCCTGGCACTGTGAAAAATAGTAACTGCACTGTAAATAGCTTTTCTATGAGGAAGAAAGTAACTGGGATATTTCTGAAATGTTGTCATAGGACATAAAAGTATTTTTTGTTTTTGTCTTTTCAAAAAAATCCCAAGGATATTTAGAGTTGTCTAAGTTTTGAATATTAAGGCAGTCGAGTGTATATGGTGGTTGGGTAGCAGGGAAAGTATATCAGATAGATTAATTAAAAGTCTGATATGTGAAATAGTATTTGTTTTCTTTTTCTGGCTTTGTTTGAAAAAAATTTTAAGGTGCAATATAAGTAGCTCAAGTTTAAGGCAAGATTTCTTTTAATTTTACCTAAAGGAAATATAATATAAATAAATTAAGATTGGATATTGTTGCCATTTGGTTGCTAAGACATGTCCAACTCTTTTGTGACCTCAAGGACTGCCCATGGAGTTTTTCAGACAAGATTACTGGAATGGGTTGACATTTCCTTCTCCAGGGCTATCTTCCTGACCTAGGGATCAAATTTGCAGGTGGATTCTTTACCACTGAGCCACCAAGGAAACCTGGGATTGGATACACTTGCGATCTAAAATATAGCTTTTGCAACATAGGAATCTAAGTGAATCAAGTATGTGTGTTTACTTGAAATTGATCAACTACATGATATATAGTCATTATTAATAATTTAAATAAATCCTATGTAGAAGTACAGGTTTTTACAGATTCTTTAATTTACAGGAAAGTGGTGTGATAGAGTGTCAGAACTATGAGACTTGGTAGATATGAGTTCACACACCACCTCTGACATTTATCAGCTGAGTCACATAGACCCAGGGCCACCTTCACGGGGAGCAGTTACACAGGACCCCTTGGGTGGAAGGGCCCTGCACTTATTTTCATACTCTGCTATTATCTTGAAATTCTAAGTGATTTTTGAACAAGAAACATTACATTTTCATTTTATACCGAGTATGGCAAATAATGTTGCCAACACTACATAGTCCAAATTAATAACCCCCTCAAGTCTTAGTTTCTATTAAGATGGAGAAACCGATGAGTGATTTGTCTATTTCGTGAGGTGATTGTGGTGGTCAAAGATACAAAAGGGCATTTCCATGAAAGCATTTCATCATCTGTAAAATTTGATATCAATTAGGATGCTTTATTTTGCAAAAGACCAAAAACCCAACCACAAACATCCTAAGCTAAAAAGAATATTACAGATTCATAAAAATGCAATATTGTAGAAGGGAGATTTGATGTAATCTCTAGAGGTATACTAGTACAGTTGGCTTGTGCCAACACTTTCATTATTAAATTTTTAGGAATATTGAAAACCAGATAATATCATGTTAGTAGCTTGAAATCAGCCATATTATGAATATTAATACCAAGGGAATTGGCAACACATCAGGAATATTTATCCTCCCTTCCTTCCTGCTTTCCTTCCCTTCTATTCTTCCTCCCTTTCCTCTTTCTGTCTTTTCTTTGAGAACCCATTGTTAAGCATGTATTACGTTACCGTGGATTTAACTAAGGATTCACAGTATGTCTCTAGCACAGTAGCTAGGAGCACTCAGATGGAGCAAGATCGCTTGGGTCCATATCCCTGCTCCTTAACTCATTGCTGTTGCTGTTTAGTCACTCAGTCGTGTCCAGCTCTTTGGGACCCCATGGACCATAGTCCGCCAGGCTCCTCTGTCCATGGGATTTCCAGGCAAGAATACTGGAGTGGGTTGCCATTTCCTTCTCCAGGGGATCTTCCTGACTCTGGGATCGAACCCACATTTCCTGCTTTGGCAAGTGGATTCTTTACTGCAGAGCCTCCAAGGAAGCCCTCCTTAACATATTAGCTGGTGACATTAGGCAAGTTTCTTTATATCTCTGTGTCTCAATTTCCTCAATTATAAAGCCAAGATTAGAATAGTACCCACCTCATAGGTATGTTAAGAGCATTTTAAAAAGCTGTTTTTTTAAAGTACTTAAGATTGTGCTTGGACCTTATAAGCACTTTCCAAGTGCTTGTTTTAAAAACTGAGTATCTCCTTGATCATATTTCTTTTCTTTTTTAACCTCTCAGCCTTACTTCCTCTCAGTTGGCCCCATTTTCACTCAAATTTTCCCCAGAAAAAACTAAAAATGATGGAGAAAAAGAAGGAGAATCCTTTTCCCAGAAGCCTCAGGAAAAAGCCTTATAACATCTAATTGGCTCTAAATGGAATACATGTGCTTCCCGTAGAACTAAAGTACTATAGCCAGAGGATGCTGATTGGCTGAGCAGGCTCTGTGCATGTCCTCAGCATCCCCTTAGGAACAAACAATAAATAGAGGCTGGGTAAAAACCATCAAACCAAAACAATCAACCAATCAAAAACAAATCAATCCTGGGTAAAAACAATCAAATCAAAAAACAATCAAAAAAATCAAAGCAATCAAGCAATATATGTGTGTGTGTATTGCAGATGTATTTTTCTCCTTGCAAATATAGTGTACTATTATAGACTATAATCCCTGCTCTGAGAACATGAAATACTAAAGTATGTAAGAGTAATTTTAAAAATGCACTAAAAATGTGAATAGCTGCATGATTCTAAGCCTGTAATGACCTCTCTGAACTTCAGTTTCATTATCTGCCTTTAGACATGCTAATAATACCCCATAATTCCATGAGAAATGGCTAAATCTAAGTCATAATGCAATGCAATATAAATAAAAATAGAAAGGAAACATGGGAGAATGAACAAATAAATACCATTTATTGACCCTTACACAGAAATCTGTAGGGAAATAAAAGAAACAAGTTATCTGTCCTTAAAAATCAAATTGCTGACTTATAATCCTTAATGGAAATTTGAGATATCTATCAAATTTGGTTATAGAGCAGAAAATGTAGAAAAATCTTGTTTTAGATATTCACTTAAATGTTTAAAGCGTTCTGAATGCATTCTAAAAATTTCTTCTTTTATCAGCAGAGATTGAGGACAAAACATTTATTGGTAGACAAACAGTTAAGTCTGTTTTATCCAAATTGTTGTCGTGACTGAGAGTGTTTTCTGTCTCTTTGTTTAAAGTACTTGAGATTTATCTCTCTGCTAAGTTCTGCCCATAGCTAGAAAAATGTTGAGTTTGCTAACATATATAAATTAACTTGAAAATCAAGTTTAATTGGAGTTAAAAGAAAGAACATTTGTTTTGGATTTCTGACAATATGGAACATCACAATTAGTAATAACTTCATCAGTTCAGTTCAGTTCAGTCGCTCAGTCGTGTCCGACTCTTTGCGACCCCGTGAATCGCAGCACACCAGGCCTCCCTGTCCATCACCAACTCCTGGAGTTCACTCAGACTCACGTCCATCGAGTCAGTGATGCCATCCAGCCATCTCACCCTCTGTCGTCCCCTTCTCCTCCTGCCCCCAATCCCTCCTAGCATCAGAGTCTTTTCCAATGAGTCAACTCTTCTAGTGAAGTGAAAATGTTAGTCGCTCAGTTGTGTCCAACTCTTTGCGACCCCATGGACTTGTAGCCTGCCGGGCTCCTCTGTCCGTGGAATTCTCCAGGCAAGAATACTGGAGTGGGTTGCTATTTCCTCCTCCAATAATTTCATAATGTGTAATATGAATTCCAATCCACCTCTTTTTTTTTCCTAATGTACTGAAGTCAGATGTTTCAAGGTAATTAGCTATTTGGAAGCAGTTTGTCTAGAAGACAGGGAACAGGTCTAAACAGGTTTTGAAAATTAAGCTATCTCTGAGGGTAAAGTTCTCTCTTTTATTTAATTGATTATACCTATTGAAAAAGAGGTTTAAATAGTGGGGGGAAAGCAGGTATGCCAAACATTTTAAACTTGGAATACTGTCCTATTTATGTATTCTAGACTTCGACTTTATGGTTCTGCCTAACAGCAGCATCACTGCTAGCCTGTGGGAGTATCCTTATGTAAATTAGAAAAAGAAGCCACTCTGGACAGTCATGGTCTCTGGGTAACAGGGGTATGGAGTTCAGCTTCTTAGAAGAATGTGTTGGGGAAAACTTTATTATTATTATCGGTGGTTCTGATAGTTAGTACTGTTTTTAATATCACCCATTTAGAGTCTGTTTTTCAAAGCATCCATTACTTATTCCTGTAGATAAGAATGAAATCCAACCCTCCTTAAGGGATTGTGAGCCATTCAGCATGTGTCCTGTTGATATTTAGGTTAGAAATACCACATTAGCATTGCTTCTCATTTTGTCTTAGGACTGAATTCTCAGAATTCTATGCCAGTGAAAAGCAGTAGGTTCTTAATACTAGAATGGAAAGGACCACTTAAGAGGGATATTTTTAATCCACTCACTACAACAGGCTCCATTTGGGAAAACATTCTGAATAATCCATCCCCTCATCTTTAAAAAGAGATCCTGAAGTACATGGAGCAGACATTAGGAGAAATGTGTTGTTGGTAGGAAAATCCATTCGTCTTGTCAGAGTTTATTTTCACTCACCCATTGTAGGGTTGCTGGGCTGTTGTTCTTTTTAAAGACTTTCATCCTCTCTTTCTTCATTTTTAACAGCTTTATTGAGGTAATTTGCATACCATAAAGTTCACCCATTTTCAGTGTACAGTTCAGTGGCTGTTTCATATATTTACAAAGTTGTGTGGTGTCGCCACAGTCTAATTTTAGAACTTTCCCATTCCTCCAAAAGCCAAACCTTGGACCCATTAGCAATCTTAGGAGCTTCCTTCTTTGTGCCATATTCTCACATTCAGGATTTGATCTTCGTCCTCTCATGCTTATTTCCTCTTCATTTTCTTTCTCTTGTATTTACACAAAACTGAACTGAACTGAGTAGCTCTATGCGTATTAATTGTGAAGTCCTAGCAGCTCTTTTCTGGAGTTGCTTCTTTTTCCCCTCATTTTAAGTGATCTACATAGGGAAGAACAGATGGTCCTCCAAAAATCTGGTAACTACTCAGCGATGCTGCGCTTAGGTAATTGCTTTCATATGAGAACGGCTGCACTGAATCTATGTCAAGAGTCTACAGCGCGCCTGACCTCCACTCCCTGCTGCCAAGTCTGATGTGGACCAGTAGGGAGCTGCAAGACAGGGTGTATCTTTCCACACACATCTGCTGTTGCAAAAAGCCTCACATAAACAGTCATACTCTACTAAGATTATGTGGATTTGAAGCAATCTCTAGACAATTTTAGGTTGATAGAAAACATTTTTGACAGCTTGTGATGTATCTGACATCTGTGTGTTTTAGACTCTTTAAAGGTGACCCATAATTATTTTCTAGCAAGCTAAACATATTTTTATCAACTGTACGTTCACATTGCAAAGCATTTCTCATAAAAAGTGTTTTAAGCCTGACTTTAGCTTTCTGCCACATACATAATTTTTCAAGGGCCTGGATTGCTATTAACAACCCCAACCTAACCCATATCTCTATCAGCACACAGGATTGTGACCAAGAGTGTGTCTTGAAATGTGTTTGTTTGTTGTTGTTGTTGTTGTTTGAAGTTGTGTGCATGGTTTTTAAATGACTGCTGTAACTAAAGTAACCCAATCAAACTGAGGCAGTTTAGAGGAATGGTTAAGCCTATCAGTTCCAGAATCAGACAGCCCAGGTTATAGTCTCCTGAGTTAACTACATAACCTCCTCTATAAAATGAGGATTAAGTACTGTGTTTGTTAAGAATAAAACGAGGTGGTTCATGTCAAGTTCTTACCAGAACTGACCAGCAGATATGAACAGTTCAGTAAAAACCAGCTACTATCAGTAGTAGTATTGCCACTACTTTGCCATTCAAAGTAGAATACGATTCATAAACTTATTTTATTTATAAGTAAAATGACAAAGAAGGATGGCATTGTTCTATGCCTCACATCTTTCTTTTCGCCTTTTTGGCCTGGGGAGACAGAATCATTTCCTAGAAGCTCATTAGGCAATTCATGATTAGTTTAAAATTAACATCCCTGAACATGCTTTGCAACTTGTAACCTCCAGCTACCCAGTCTCCATCTGCCTCCTCTCTTCCTGTTCATGTTCATGTCCATGAAAGCATGTCCAGTTCTAACTGTTGCTATTCGACCTGCACACAGGTTTCTCAGAAGACAGGTAAGGTGGTCTGGTATTCCCATCTCTTTACGAATCATCCACAGTTTTTGTGATCCACACTGTCAAAAGCTTTGGCATAGTGAGTAAAACAGAAGTAGAAGTTTTTCCAGAATTCTCTTGCTTTCTCTGTGATCCAGTGAATGTTGGCAATTTGATCTCTGGTTCCTCTGCCTTTTCCAAATCCAGCTTGTACATCTGAAGTTTCTTGGCTCACGTACTGTTGAAGCCTAGCTTGAAGGATTTTGAGCATTACCTTGCTACCATATGAAATGAGTGCAATTGTGTGGTAGTCTGAACATTGTTTCACATTGCCCTTCTTTGGGATTAGAACAAAACTGACTTTTTCTAGTCCTTTGGCTACTACTGAGTTTTCCAAATTTGCTGGCATATTGCATGCAGCACTTTAACAGCATCATTTTTGGATTTGAAATAACTCAGCTGGAATTCTATCACCTCCAATAGCTTTGTTCATAATAATGCTTCCTAAGGCCCACTTGACTTCACACTCCAGAATGTTTGGCTCTAGGTAAGTGACCACATCATTGTGGTTATCCAGGTCATTAGGGCTTTTTTGTATAGTTCTATGTATTCTTACTACCTCTTCTTAATCTCTTCTGCTTCTGTTAGGTCCTTGCCATTTCTATAATTTATTGTGCCCATCTTTGCATGAAATGTTCCCTTTGCATCTCCAATTTTCTTGAAGAGATCTGGTCTTTTCCATTCCATTGTTTTCCTCTATTTCTTTGAATTGTTCACTTAAGAAGACTTTCTTATCTCTCCTTGCTATTCTCTTGAACTCTGCATTCAGTTGGGTATGTCTTTCTGTTAAATCTCTGTTAACCTTTACTGTGCTGAAAATGAGCAAAGAAACTAATCTGCCTGGTGGCTTAGAGGGATTTAGAAGCATTACCATACAAAGCCCCACCCCTATCCCCTTGTTTCTCAGCCAGGCAGGACCTTGGGGGATAGTACAAATACTCATAAATAAGACTAAGTTACAAGCATAGATTCAACACTTTCAAAATATCTTGAATTGGTTGCTTTTCTTTGTATGATCATCTTACTGATTCTCCAAAACAAAATTTGTAGGAACAAGATTTATCCCAGTTATGGGAATATTATGACCATAGTTCCTCTTCTTCTGAATGGTATTGTGAGTTTTCCATTTCTGTAACCTATTTGTTCTTATAGAAAGTGAAAGAAAGTGAAGTCGCTCAGTCGTGTCCGACTCTTTGCGACCCCATGGACTGTTGCCCACCCGGCTCCTCCGCCCATGGGATTCTCCAGGCAAGAATACTGGAGTGGGTTACCATTTCCTTCTCCAGGGGATCTCCCTGACCCAGGGATTGAACCCAGGTCTCCTGCGTTGCGGGCAGACGCTTTAACCTCTGAGCCACCAGGGAAGCCCGTTCTTATAGAACCCATTTTCATTTCTTTTACAGAAGACAAGTGTGCCTACAGATATGCCCTTCGCTTCGTTCAAGTAAAAGGAGTTAGGATTGCTCAGGAGGAGAGGAATGGCACTGTGCTTATCACAGGGCCTGTGGTTGTTGAGGGAGTGTCACCTGGACCCTTTCCACAAAGACACAAAATCACAGCAGAATTTCATATTCTCAGGGCTCCAACACATGATCTCAAAGAGCTTTTGATGTTGATAAAGATGTAAAGATTATTTAGACATAATGAAGTTGTATGTCTTCTTTTATGAGAGAGAGTAAACATTTAGGGAAAGTTGGAATAGAAAAAAGAATATGTATTTGTATAGCCCCTTCTTCAATCTGAATTGTCCTATTAGTTTAGAATTATAACTTTGCTCTTTGTATAATTACACCTAAAAAGCTTCTCAAGTACGTACACAATATAGTATAATATATTTACTAAATAAACTTTCTTTTTAAATTTAATAATAAAATGGCAAGATACAGAATTTTAAGTCCTGAGATTTTGCTAGTTTGTGAAGAGCAAGGAAAATTATAGCACCAATAGAAATCGTTAACATTATACAATCATTATGTTTTCAGAACTTAGTAAAATCTGCAAAATTGTTTTTTTACCATATAATCACTTTTCTGAAAACGGGCATTTTCTATAAGCACTTGACATCAGAAGATATATTATTAACTTTTTCTGCTGCTTCTGGATCTGATATTTCTCAAAATAAACCTGTCCTCTTGGGGCTCTAAAAATGATTGGATTGAGCCAAGCCTCTCTGTTCATTTGGATGTTCATTTATTTATTAGTCTGCATAATTACAAATGAATTATCCAGCTAAAAAAGCAAAACTGGAAGAACACAAGACATGAGCAAAGAAGAAGCATAAAGAGGTTCTGTGCTTAGAGGAAATGCTGCTGCAGAGATATGTTCAGGAAATTCTTCATTTTTTTCCAGTTTCTTTGCAAATCTCAACATCACAGAACCCAAAAGTAAGATTACATCTCCTTCCAACAGGCTTTTATTGTGCTTCTTCTTTATCCATCTCTGTCCTGAGTGATCTACTCAGCATGGTCCAATAAACAGCTCTTTCAGTTCAGTTCAGTTCAGTTGCTCAGTCATGTCTGACTCTTTGTGACCCCATGGACTGCAGCACTCCAGGCTTCCCTGTCCATCACCAGCTCCCGAAGAGCCTTCATTTTCAACCCAGTCAGGACAGAGCACTTCAGGTAGCAGCCACTAGGTGGACACCAAAAGTGGGGAGCCAAGTACTCAATCCATCTTCCTTATCCTTGGGTATGCGCCATGGTCTTCTAGAGACATCATCCTGCTTTGGTATTTGAAATCCCTCCATTGGATTATGCAATTCACCATATTGCACAGTGTATAGAAATATGTTTGGGGAAGATTTTTCAGGCTTCAGTGAAGTCAAGACTTTAGGCTGGAGTCCAGTTTGTGAACCTGTTATCATAAGCATTTTTTATCATTATTCTAAAACTATCAACAACAAATTCCCCCAATCACATTTTCATTGTTTTGTTTTTCTTAGAGGATCTATACAAGGAGTATTCCTTTCTTCCCCTCAATTTCTTTTCTTTCCTGTCTTTATTGTTTCCAGCCCTTTCATTACTAAAGAGGGGATTATGACAATGACAGAGTGTACCATCCAGTCTGGGTACAGAAAACAGAGAAGGAAAAAGCAGTAATTTATGGAGATGAGGGAATGTAAAGAAATATGGGTGAGAGAATTAGAGATACTTACATATACAACTACTTTTTCTATATCAGAATCAGATACAAATGTGTTGATTTCCTCCTGTAAAAATAGTGCTGAGACAATATCATTTCAGACAAAATACAGGTTAACTTATTTAAATATAATGATCACTGTCTCTGTGTTTAGCACTTATGCTCATTATAATTTCTCTTAAAATTTTTGATATATAATCAAGTATTTATCTTTTACTGTTTCCTAGACCACTATTCTTGAAGTTTTAAAGACAAGACTATCACCCCTTCTTAGCAAAGTCTATTTGAATCTCATCTGCTCTGACACCTCCTTACAGAACTAATTTGATCTTCAGTCATGAATCTCCAGCAAGTGGGTGGGTGTTCTACCCTTTACATTGCCCTGGAATTGATAAGTATAATTGGAGAAAAATCCAATACAGATCAAAGGCTATGTCCTTAAATTTCATTTCATCTGATTTGTTTCTATATATGTATAGGAGTTAAATGGCTCAATTTTTAAAAGCTATAGATGTATACTTTTAGGCAAAATGAAACTATTTAAACATCTACCTAAAGCAAATAGTTCTTTGTCCTTTTTTTGTAAGAGTCTCTTTTCAATTTTGAGACCCCTCTAACTTTTGTATTTTTTAAATCTTTGCGTGTGGTTACCAGTATTATATTGATAGAAAAGATGTTTCACTGAATCACCAACCTTAAAAGAAATAAAGAAAATTGTGCAGTTACCTGATAGACTAGTAAAAACCATATTAGGGGGAAAGACTCAGTGATTTTTGAAATCAATGTGCAATAAAACTTATAGCACATGACTGTTAATTTTTTAATTCTTTGAAGGTGTTTCAGTGCAGTTCTTCAGCATAAATATTTAGCTACTTGAGAATAATGACTCTCCTTACTTGTTCCTAGTTTAAACACACTTTAGGTACATCACAAGTGCATGTTGAGCACATAACTTACTGCTTTTAGGTGTTAAAGCATTGATTCTATACTGATGGAATTCTTGTTAACCTCTCTGTACCATGGTATATGTTTGGAATTTTCAAATCTTGTGCAGCATTTTCCCTTCAACTCCTTTTACTGATTAAGTCCGTGGGTAATCAACATGTAGAATTTAAAAATGGTAAAATTCTTAATAGATCAGATGTTATGAAGTTTGAAGGGTCTTGTGTATTTCCTGACATATACAACACTCAGTCGGTGGTAGGTCTTTCTTTCTGTCTCCTTCAATGCTTCCCTACACTCTACCCCAGCAGGTTACAAATCAGGATTCTAACTGCGACTGAAATTAGCTGTCATTTACTTACCTGATTTCTCACTTGAATTGATGACAAACTCCAGCTCATAATCCACCATTCCTATTTCCACTTCATTATCTTTCCATTCCTGATGTAACTAGTAGATACATTCACCAGTGCAACTGCAACCAATTACCCTTTTATTTTTCAGAAATTTCCCTCATTTTGAAGAAAACCCAAGTGATCAGAGTAATTAATATGTAATCATAATTAATAATTACCCTGAAAAGTTTTATTTGCATAGATTATCTTGGAATGCTTACATCAGAGCTGAATCTGTTTTATTGTACTTTCTTCTGCTTGGATTTTTATATAAGGAATTAAAATGTATCCTTCCAGTGAGTAAGACTGATGACCATAAAGACTCAGAGGGATGGTGAAAGAAGGAGGCAGGTTTGTATAACAGGAACTCATCATGATCCTTTTAGCAGAGAAATTTTACTGTCTCAGTCCTCCCAAAGGAATTTGTAAAGTCAAATGGAACATATATTACCAAGAAATAAGCCCGAATCAATTTCATCATAAGACATGAATAGTGTTTTCTACAGTGAATGGCATGCCTTTTCTTGTGTTTTTGACTGGTTTCTGTTTGATTAATAAGACTGCAGTGTTGATAAATAGCACTTTCTTAGGAGAGATAATGTCCTATTTTCATTCTTTTGGACATCTGCACCTCCGTCTACCCCTGAGGACTTCACCATCCCATGAGGCAGAACCAGTCTCCACTAGCAGAAGCTGCAAATACCATACACTCACTCACCTGGCCTTCCTGGTATCTAGGACCCAGGCTTGCCAACTAGACTGTACCAATCAGACACTTCCAATTCAAGCTTTGCATAAGAAAGTAAAGAAATGACATGAGAAGCAAGAACTATGCAGAAACAGTTTTGGTGATGGCTGGTAACAGGAGATTAGCTACATCAAGTGCCAAGACATCGTCACTGTAAAAACAGTATTCATGATATAGTGTCAATGGCTTTGGCAGTGGGTGTGTCCAGTGTCAACCGCAAGGGTGGATTCACCAGAAGGTTCTGCAGCATTATTCAGCATGGTTTCTCGCTATAAAACCTCCAAGTCTCATTCTCTGAGAATATTTCGAGAATCTTATTCCTGGAGGGCCTGTGAAATACACTTCTACTGTGACTTGTTTCTTTAACAAAGTACCTTTCCTATTTATATCAGTTAGACTCTGATGCTTGGCACTGGGAGCTGTGACTGATAATATACATATAAATGTGGTGGTTTAGTCACTATATTTTGAACTTCCCTTGTGGCTCAGACGGTAAAACATCTGCCTACAATGTGGGAGACCCAGGTTCAATCCCTGGCTCAGGAAGATCTCCTGGAGAAGGAAATGGCAACCCCCTCCAGTGTTCTTGCCTAGAAAATCCCATGGACGGAGGAGCCTGGTTACAGTCTTGCAGTCTATGGGGTTGCAAGAGTCAGACACAACTTAGTGACTAAGTGAAAGTGAAGTAGCTCAGAAGCCTGCCAGGCTCCTCTGTCCATGGGATTCTCCAGGCAAGAATACTAGAATGGGTCACCGTTTCCTTCTCCAGGGGATCTTCCTGACCCAGGAATTGAACCCGGGTCTCCTGCATTGCAGGCAGATTCTTTACCAACTGAGCTATGAGGGAAAATTATAAATCTTAGCATTCAATTTGTTATTTACATGAGAGGCACAAAACAGGACCTTTTAATGAAGAGTTAAGTGTGAAAAGAACTGTATAATAGTAGATCAAATCCCTGTGAACTGACTCTTCATTGGATATCATTTCAGAGAAAAACTAAATCAGTGATCTGAAAGCTACTCTCTGGCCATGCCTCTATAGAAATTTCCATGTCCTGGGGGCCAGAATGATTTAGAAGTGTTATGATATGCACAGGCACCTTTTTGCTTCTCTTTCAATAAACCTCACAAATCCACTTCTTCTCTGGTGGAAAAAAGAATATACATAATGAAACTTGTTTTTTCTTTTGTTTCTGGACTCATTTCTATAATGAAAAAATTCATGGCAAAATGTATTGACATAACCAGAGACAATCTACTTTCATTCAATCTTTTTTTTTCTTTTGCTTTATTTACTGTATCTTGAATTACTGGGGAAATAGCTGATGCAGAGTAAGTGTACAATGAATATTTGTTAAGCAAAGATAGCAAATATTAATGTAGCACTTATAAGCCAGGTTTTCACATACGTTACTCTGATTCTCCTTGCAGTAACCTTCCAAGATAGGCACTATTTCATCTGCCCCCTGCATACACACACACACACACACACACACACACACACATACTTTTTTTGGACAAGAAGTGAACTCATGGAAGAGCTAAGTAACTTGCCCAGAGAAAGTGAGCAAATGTGATCCAAACTCAAGCAGGCTAATTCCAGAGTCTGTGCCTTGTAATTTTGTTATTCTGCGGATTGTCATTAAGCATTCACCATATGTCAAGCTCAAAAGATTCAGTGATGAGTGTGATATTACTTTGCCCTCAAGAAGCTCTCTGTATCAGAGAGACAGACACATAACAAATGATTACAAGTGCAATATGGTAGATTCTATGACAAAAATATAAATGAGGTTTGTTAGGACACAAAGGTTGTGATAAACTTTACTCTGGATGAGGGATAATTGAGGAGGGGAACCTGAGAGTGGAGAATGCTTCAGCTGAAACTTAAAATACTTTTATTTATAAATGTAGAACTACACTGTAGGTAAAAGAAACAGCTTATGCCACAGGTAAATTAGTATATTTATGAATATAGTGAAACATAATTGAGTTATGGGGCTGGAAGTATAGCCAAAGCCCACATAAGAGAAAAAATAGATAATTTTTATTTTATTCTAAGGCAATCAAAAACCATTGAAGAAACAAGCAAGGGAGTAATAAGAATAGATATGCATTTAAGTAATGCTCTTCCTAGCTGTATAGGATTGATGTAAAGGGTGTCAAAGTTAGATTGAAGAAGGTAAGTTAAGAGAATACTGAAATAGCAGGTGAAATATATGAGGGCTTAAATGGGTCAGAAATTCTAGAATAAAGGGGACACTGACTCAAAAGATAATTAAGGGCTTTCACTGACAAATCAACTGAATATTGGTGAAGAGGAGTTGTGTAATGAAAAGGTACACTTCTTCTTTTTCTCTATTTTGGTTTGTATTAATTAACATAATATACATGTTTTCTTTAAGTTATTTTCATTCTTTTTGCAAGCTTTTTACTTGCAATTTCACTACTCCTTGAGACTCCATGTTTTAGCCTCTTTTATTGTACTTTTATGTTTATTTATATCCAAATGCCCTTTTGGTTTTAAGATGCCTTACTTCTATGTTAGACTGAAATGTTGTATACATGTATATGTGTGTGTGTGTGTGTGAATATATAATATATATATTATACTTCTACATAAAACTTCTNGTGAAGTGCTATGAGGTCACTCACATTTAGAGATGCAATAATTTCAAAGGAAAAGTTGCTACTTTAATTTTTTTTACAAATGTTTTACATCATCAGTCTCTTAGGATCCAACAGTCCACCCAGCTTCAGGGAGCATTCATAGCTTCAGGCAGCGCTAGTACTAAAAGAAGTAAAACTGGAGTCTTCACTTCCAAGTATATACAGTTATACAAAGGATCAGGACTCACATTTGCCTGGACTCTTCTTTCCCCTTTATAGTGAAAATAAGGAAAAAATATTATCTTTTATTGTTATCACAAATATATCAACTTAATTTGTTGATGTCATGGAAACTCTGCCCAATGCATTCTACTGTTGTTTTTACATAATGATTGATACTGCATTGATTTACCAACTCAATGAATAATAACAATTTGCAAAAGAAAAAGAACAAACAACTTAGTTTATCACCAATAAGATCTTTTATAAAAAGAACACTTGAAAATAAATTTTCCTAATTTGAAAGGTTCTTTGCTTTCTGTGTATGCTGCCTTTGTGTATCTTTTGGTTTCTTGATACAGGCTTCCCTCTAATGATTTCAATTGCTCTTTATAGCATAACAGCACTGCCCATGTTCTTCCGTAAACGTTCCAACCATTTGTAGTGTTATCAGGAGAACTCTGCTAAGTATACTTTGTCAGTGATTGACATATTATTGCTATATGCATCAGCTTCAGTAACTCCACCTACCAATTATGAAATATTCAGTATCAAAGATTATCAACTGAAATATTAAAAAATAAAATCATAGGATTTTATAGAACTTTAATTTTTAAACTAGATTTTTATAAAATCATAAAGTTTTCACATTCCTAAGAAAAAAGTTATTTTTATCCATGCATTTACTTCTTGACATTTAGAGGGGAGGATCTACTCTCTACCAGGAAGATAAACATCAAGATTTGAAGATGCATGAGTTCAGTTAAAGGAGAATGTCATATTATCAAATAATGACTGTGAAATGTGATAAGTAGGTAATAGAGATATGCACTGACCATAAAGGAATATGATAATAAAAGCAGGAACAGGTAAGAAAAGTCAGGAAAGGTTTCAAAGAAAATACAATTTTTGAGCCAAGACTCAAAAGTGTGTGGTGAATGAGGAAAAACCCTAACATGAAGCTCAAACTACAGGGATATCAAATTTTATGCTGTAAAATTTTAAAGTAAATTTTTTAAAAAGTGAAGAGAGAAAAGTCAGGGCAAAAATAAAACATGTTTGAATTCAAATATATCCAAATCTAGACAAACACAATATATCAACCACAAATTTTTATGTTCATCACTTAAAGAACTGATTATTCTTTCAAGTCTTGAATCAACTGACATTTTTGTTAACATAAACAGCACATTTTTGGTATTATTTCCGCTTGTTTGACAATGGTACAAACCCTTCCTGGTTTTATTAAGAATGAGGTTAGTGATGGGTAAAATTGCTGAATTACTAGCATTGACAATGAGCTGTTTTTTCCACTTTAGTGAGGCAGTTATCATCTACTTTTCTGCCAGTCTTACATCACACTTTATTTTAATGGATGTACTTCTAAGAGTCACAATAATAGTGAGTCATCATAAAAAGACTGTCTTTTTTCTGCCCTTACTCATTATGGTAGCATGAGTTTGCATTTTTATCAGTGGAAATGTACAATGCCTTTTCTTACAATGATAAGAGCAATGGCAAATTATGTAGGCAAAGTGCAGAATCTTTTCCGTGCTGGAGAAATCCCTTCTGGAGAAATGTACATCCATGGAAACTGTAATATACTTGATTAATCTATGAGCTGATATCAGATTGGCATGAGTTATGCAAACATTATAGCATTTTTTTATTTTGCCTGATATTGTCTAGATTCCAAAATTAGAGCATATATATCATATGTTTCTTTTCAGGGATAAATGAGATTTTTTTTTTTTTTAAGTTAAGTGTGATTTAGTAAGTTACCCATAGTAACTTATGACATACCTAGTATAAAGGAGGGCTTGAGTATTGATTTTGGTTAATCTACCTATGAATCCAAAATTGTATTTTTCTTCTTGCAGCCAATCTATATTTGAATTTAATTTTTAAAGTATTAATACCAATTTCATGAACTGTTTCATGTGAATTTATGTATGATGTTCTGGCCAGAATTCTTTATTGCATTTATTTGTGGAATTGGATTTCTTCCTGATCATTATAACGATCCATCCTTTTATCTAACCCTTCGGTCTATAGACACCAACACTTGGGAAGAAAGAAAGTCAGATTTAAAATCCAACTCCACTAGTTACAAAATATGAAACACAGTAAATAATGGAAACAAATTCCTGGAATATTTTAAGACAGGCTTTATGTAAATTACAGAAAACAGGGGGCAGTAAAATTGATGCCTTGACACTAACATACCGAACTAGTGTAACAGTTATAGTTCTGTTTCATAATAGCAGAAGTGCTGAAGTAGAAGTTTATAACTCTAAACTAAATTTGTGTATCCTTGTACTGTTTATGTGTTTATGTTGTGTCATCTCTCCCACAAGAAAATATATTTAGAGATGATAGGCCTGGATTGTTTTACACCAAGTAGATACACATTAAGTTATAAAGTGTTTGCCCCAGAAAATGATAATTTTTTTTAAATGTGTCAAAATATATTTATTTACTGTTTTTCTACTCCTAACATTTTGCATTTATCTTTCTCAACACACCAAGTTAACATACTGACTTTATTCTTTTAGCCTGACAATTAGCAGCAAGTATCAGAAAATCAAATTTCTATGGTTCCAGGCAGGTTTGGTATTAAACATTAGTGAATGATAGTAACAGTGCCCAACTGAAAAGTATATGTCCCTACTAAGACAGGTGGCCACTACTTTGTCCAGCAAGTCACTACCATGTTGGAATGTGAATCCACTGTTGCCAGATCTTAAAAATTTCAAACATAAGCAGGAATCTTGATTTTTTGGTAGGTGTTAACTAGTTCAAAACCTTAAAATCATTGAGTAAGTCAAATAAATGGGTCTCTGGGTCACAGCTTGTCATATGCGCCCCTAGGCAGAGATGTGATTCTGCAGTAATGATCAAAGTGCCCTTCAATAAGGATCTTGTCACTGATCAAGTTCCCATGTCCTTTGCTCTTTCACTGTTTAATCAGTACTTGCTATTTCTCAGTGCATCAGAAGAAACCCATAGAATATCCCCATTATATGTCGATAGATAGAAAGATCCGCCATAGTTGCAAACAGTTTTTACACAAAGAAATGTTATTTGTACCCATGCATTCCTTCCTCTCTGTGGTCTTCAATGGCAGTTATTATTCTCTCCGTGCATGCTAAGTCGCTTCAGTCCTGTCTGACTCTTTGCAACCCCATGGACTGCAGCCTGCCAGGCTCCTCTCTCCGTGGGGTTGTTCTCCAGGCAAGAATACTGGAGTGGGTTGCCGTGCCCCCCTCCAGGGGATCTTCCTGACCCAGGGATTCAAGGAGAGGTTCTTATGTCTCCTGAATTGGGTAGGCGGGTTTCTTACCACTAGCACCACCTGGGAAACCTAGGTGATGACAATAAAAGATAATACTTTTATTATTTCCTCCAGCCTAATGTTACTAATAACCTTAAATAAAATTTGATTATGCACAACTTCTTATTATATAGAATTATGATTATTTGAACTTGAAAGAATATGGATTATTTATTTTCTATACTTCCTCTTGAGAAAGTAAAGTACACATTTGTTCATTGTTCTAACCCCCGGTCCTAGGACATTCTCAGGCAAATAGAAGGTTGAGTGAAATTAATTCGTTAATGGAAGTTTTATTTTGTTTTATCATTCATTCATTAAGTAAGCTTTTCCTTAGCATAAACTATGCATCAAGCATGTTAATAAATATCATGTGATAAATGACTAGAGCTGGAAGCACATTCTGCTTAGGAAAATATTACACTGGTCTTTAATTTAATGAGGTATAATTTAAATTTTTTCAGGTGCCTTTTCAAATGCTTTTTTCAGATATTCAGTTATACCTTTGTTGAAGTATAATTGAAAAAATTATAAGATATTTAAAGCATACACAGTGATAATTGGTATACTTATACACTGTGAAAGGATTCCTCCCATCTAGTTAATTAACACACCTAATGGAATATTAGGTATAAATATTAGGTTTACCCGAAAGTATTTGGGTAAACTCCAGGAGTTGGTGATGGACAGGGTGGCCTGGCCTGCTGTGATTCATGGGGTCGCAAGGAGTCAGACACGACTGAGCGACTGAACTGAACTGAACTGAATGGAATATAATCTATATTTTAAAGTGCAAACCTAGATTTTGGCTTCAATTCTCTGTAGGACTTTTGAGAAGTTATCAATTTTTTGTCTTAATTCTTTTTCCCAGAGAAATGTAATAAGATCAAGTCATGTTATACACACACACACACACACACACACACACACACATATACATATGTATATACAACTTCCCTGGTGGCTCAGTTGGTAAAGAATCAGCCTGCAATGCAGGAGACCAGCTGCAATGCCAGAGACCAGAGTTTGAGCCCCAGGTCAGGAAGATCCGCTGGAGAAGGAAATGGCAACCCACTCCAGTATTCTGGCCTGGAAAATTCCATGGAGAGAGGAGCCTTTCAGGCTACAGTCCAAGGGGTCACAAGAGTTGGACATGACTTAGCAACTAAACCACATATACATATATATATATTTATATATGCAAATATATATATATGCAAATATATATATATACAAATATGTGACGTCCACTTTATTAAATTTGACCCTATATACCAAATAGACTTGGGGGGAAAAAGCCAAACACTGCAAGTATACTAGCAAGAAAAAAAAAGTCACAAGTCAAGTTCTCATGAATTAACTTTAATATAAACTTATTCTTGGTTTAAAGGTTTAGAACTTAATCACTTAAAACTATTTAACTCCATGTTTAAAAAGAAAACCTTTAGTGCTTCTATTTGATTAATAATAATAATTCACCTTTGCTCACTTGACTATTCTTTAGTAAGACAACATTTTTATTAATAAAATCCCATATCAAAAACAGTACTTGCTAATCATGTAAATTATCAAAAGTAAAGTGAAATCCCAACTTCAAAGGTGTTCAAATAGATGTGTTCTTGGAGAGTCATCTGTCTACATTCTATTTTTTGATGGTAAGATTTTTAGCAGTGTGTCAAATGCTTCATATCAATCAATCAATCAATCATATATTTGCATCAGATCCCATCCCATAGTAACAGCAGAGATGGATCACCAAAGTTAGCAGCAGTTTCAACCATCCAGTTCAGTCAGGATCACCTGTGCTAACTTAACTGGAGAAGGCAATGGCATAACTAAAATCAGAAGTAGCCTGATGTGTGATGATGGAGATACGCTAGCATAATATGGCCTGTTTATATTGGTTTTATGTAATGGTTATACTCTTAACTTAGACTCTAGATCTGCCACCAAATCAGAAGGTCAGCTTGAACACAGGAATGTCTTTCTGTAACATGAAAAATCTGGCTTATAAACAACAATATTAATATATTTCTTTTTCATCAAGGATTTTCATTTTCTTTTCGAGATTCATCTTTGTCATATGGGGTATGAGTTGCCTCATTAATATGTGTTGCTTTCTAAGGGTGGTAAACAGAATACTGGCTCCTGAAGATACCTGTATCTTAATCCCTAGAATTTGTGGATATGTTAAGTTATGTGACGAAGAATTAAGGTTGAAGGTGGAATTACAGCCGCTAAGTAGCTCACCTTTTGACAGGGAGATAATCCTGGATTCTGTGGATTAGTCCAATGTAATCACAAGGGTCCATAAAAGTGAAAGGGGGATCAGAAGAGAAAACCAGCAAGATGGCAGAGAGAGAGAAAGTTTAACTAGATGAAGGAGGCCATGAGCCAGTGAAAGTGGACAGCCTCTAGAACTGCTGGAGGCAAGAGAATGGATCCTCCCCTAGAGCCTGGAGAAAGGATGACACCTGCTAACACCCAGCAAGACCCATTCAGTGTTTCTGACCTATACAACTGTAAGATACTAAGTTTGTGGTCGTTTGTTACAACAGTCAAGCAAAGCAATATACTGAGGAAACAATTTTTTCAGAAGTCTCTTTCACCGAAATTGCACTGATAAAATAAAAGTTAAAAATTTCAGAATTTTCTTAAGGCATGTCTGTTCATTCATTCATTTTCAGGAGGTAATCCGTAGCAGCCAGGTCGACACTTCAAGATGCAGCCAGGAAATGGAAAGAAATGAACCAGAAATTTCCGAAACACACAAAATTGATGTTCTTGGAACAGAAATGGTAACTACTTAGAAAAAACACTTTCCACACAGTTTCCAGAACTGTGTGGACATTCTGATCTTGTTATAAACAACTGCTTTTATATTCCTTTATGTATTTAATACCAATACACATCATTGTCTCTTTCCTGACTTTGAAGTCTTTGAAATATAAAATGAGCACCCTGAAAATATAAGGGTACTTTAGATATCCATTCATATATGTTCTGTTACAGCATGAGCTCATGCATTAAAATAAATGATCAGTGTTTAATTTACATCTCTCTATGTGTACTGAAGTCTTGGATGAAAATCACTCTGCAATGTAGAATACACGTACAATCCTGAAATAACTGATTTCTTAAAAATAATTATTTATTTAAAATTATCTTTAAACACAGGTCTCTCATCTTGAAAAGCATAGTGAGGAAATAAATCAAGCTTCTCAGCTCCATCAATATGTTCAAGAAACAGGTAAGAATCTTATATTATTTGATTTGAATATACCTTTTTACTGTTGATGCTTCCAAAGCACAAGCCTTCCCACTAAATAAAGTTAGTAACTATTACTCATGATTCTAATGGAGACAGGGCAGTATTTCTATATATAATTAGGTTCTGTCTATGCTAAGAGATGCAATAAGCTTCTAAAATAGTTCATTGTCCTTCAACCTTATGATGTATCCAGAAAGCCTAGAAAGTGATAAGCCAGTCACCTCTGAATTGTTTTTGCCTTAGGGATCTAGAATAAACTTGATGTTTATCAAGCTCCTTGGGAACAGAAAAGTTATCTAGATTGTATTACTTTAAATGATAGATTCAAGCATGTTTAAGTCTAATTCTCCAGCCTACAGATATGAGATTAGATTCCAGGCAAACTTGTGCAGATCTGCATAAAATGGGTACAGAGTGTCTTGCCTGTAAAAGGGGAATGCGTTTTGCTGTTCCTAAGTGCTAAAAGGGAAGATTTAAGCCAACTGTGACCCAAATGTTACTTAACTATATCTGAATTTGATTTTATGGTAGTTTTGCTTAAGGAAGTAGATCCTTTCTTGTTCTTCTGCTGTTCTTTTCTTGTTTTATAACTTTTGTTATTATTTGAGCACAACAGTAAAACATGCTTATAGAAAATTTAGAAAATATATACAATTAAAATAAATAACAGCTTCATAACTTGTGACTTTCCATCCAGTAACCACCATCATTTTTCTTCCTATATTTTTGACATCTACTAACTTACCTAATGAAGTAGTACCCTATGTATACACTTATATCCTGAATACTTTTATTTAACTTACATTATAAGAAGTTTTCCATAGTATTATAATGACTTCTCAAACATCATGTTTATTAGTTACATAATATCCGTGGTGTTCTTTTCTGTTTTTAGTCATAGATACACCTGAAGATGAAGAGATTCCAAAGGTTTCGACTAAGTTTTTAAAAGAACAATTTGAAAAGTCTGTCCAGGAGAGGGTCCTTTATTCTGACAAAGAATTGACACCAGCCAAGCAGATTAAGGTAAGATAATTTTTCTGCACAGAGACATGTTAAGTATAAAACCACATGTAAACACATAACATTTTCAAATTATTGAATGAAGAGGTTTTTCAATAGCAAAAAATATCCTGAACCAGTACTTATTCTGTTCCAGAAGAAGAATATTATTCTACATGAGAAAAGCAGTACAGAGAATTAAAACTTTTCTCACTAAAGCAAATTAGGGGAGAAAAAATTATATATGCACTTAAGTTTAATAATTAACATTAGATAAAGTAATAAAGCCAGTTTTTAAATGTCATCTACTTACTCTGTTGTGTTTAAAATTCCAAGGAAAACAAAACAACCCTCAAAAGTACTTTAAGATTTTAATTGTTTCCCTCTAGATTACTCTGCATAGCACATTAAGTAAAGAAGGACCGATAGTCAAGATTATGGGTAAATGTTAAAATACTGAGTTCCTGATGTATTGAATAGGGAATATAATTCTAAAAAGTGAAAATGGATTATAGGAAAGATAGTAACATATACTGAATGTTGCTTTGAAGTAGGTCCCTCAATGGAGTCTATCACCTGTTGTTCCCAATGGAGATATCATAGCATGGGCAGGTAAAAGGCAATGCCCAGAAAGTCTCCACCACTATACTCATCTTTATAAGATTTGATTTTCTCTCCCTTAAAGATTGAAAGTGAATCTGAAGAGACTTTAAAGCCATCATCAATTGTGGGTACCTCTTCTACTTCTTACACTTCAACCAGCCAGAGGAAGGAAACATCAGCCACCAGATACAGGGGCCACAGTGCCACTTCCTCAACTCTGGCACAAATTAATGCCACTCCTTTGGAAAAGACAGAAGAACTTCCTCCTCCCCCACCCGACATGCTTCAACCTCCAGTAGACGTGACAGCATCTTCCCAGTCCCCTGAACTCCCCAACCCTCCTAGAATACCACCAGTCCCCAAAGAATTATACTCCAAACAAAGAAATTTGTATGAATTAAACCGTTTATATAAACACATCCATCCTGAGTTAAGGAAAAACTTAGAAAAAGATTATATCAGTGAAGTTTCTGAGATTGTTTCTCGTCAAATGAATGCGGGGAGCTCAGTTTCAGCAGATGTGCAACAAGCCCGGTATGTTTTTGAAAATACGAATAACAGTTCTCAAAAAGGTCTGAACTCAGAAAGAGAATACTTGGAGTGGGATGAAATTCTGAAGGGGGAGGTGCAGTCCATGAGATGGATCTTCGAGAATCAGCCATTAGATTCCATCAACAATGGCTCTTCAGATGAAGACAACATCTCCAAGGGCATTGCTGATCAAGAAATCATCGCTGGTGGTGACGTGAAATATACCACATGGATGTTTGAAACTCAACCCATCGATACTCTGGGGGATCATTCTTCTGGCACTAAGGAACATGCTGAGAAAATTCCTGAGCTAGCCAGAGGAGATGTCCACACAGCACGGTGGATGTTTGAAACGAAGCCGTTAGACTCAATGAATAAATTGCATCAAAGTCAAGAAGAATCAATAGCAACTGCCATAAAGGACATAACTGGGGGGGATGTCAAGACTGTGAGATACATGTTTGAAACTCAACATCTGGATCAACTTGGACAACTTCACTCAGTAGATGAGATGAACCTACTGCAACTCAGATCTGAGCTCAAAGAAATTAAGGGGAATGTTAAGAGAAGTATAAAATGTTTTGAAACTCAACCATTATATGTTATTAGAGATGGCTCAGGTCAAATGCTAGAAATTAAAACTGTTCACAGAGAAGATGTTGAAAAGGGGGATGTGAGAACAGCACGTTGGATGTTTGAAACACAGCCCCTAGATACAATTAACAAAGATATAACAGAAATTAAAGTCGTCAGAGGAATATCCATGGAAGAAAATGTCAAAGGTGGGGTGAGTAGGGCCAAGTGGTTGTTTGAAACTCAACCTTTGGAGAAAATCAAAGAAGAGACAGAAGAGCTCATCGTTGAAAAGGAAACAGTAATAGGTACAGATGTCTCTAAAAAGTGTTGGATGTTTGAAACACAGCCATTAGATATACTGAACGAAGTTCCTGATGCAGATCATCTAAAGTCTGAAGAGATAATAGGGGGTGATGTACAAACTACTAAGCAACTATTTGAAACACTTCCAATAGAGGCTTTAAAAGATAGCCCTGATGTAGGAAAACTTCAAAAAATTACTGCTTCTGAAGAAGAAAAGGGGGATGTCAGGCACCAAAAATGGATTTTCGAAACCCAACCTCTGGAAGAGATTAGAGAAGATAAAAAAGAGTACATACGAACAGTGAAACTTGAAGAAGTTGATAGAGGAGATGTAAGGAATTATACACGTATCTTTGAATCAAGCAACTTGATTAAATTTGATACATCACATAAAATAGAGGTGGAAGGAGTCACAAGCGGTGCTGTAGAGCTAAATAAATCACTCTTTGAAACAACACCATTATATGCCATTCAGGATCACCTTGGAAAATACCATCAAGTAAAGACAGTCCAGCAAGAAGAAATCCTAAGAGGTGATGTAAGAAGCTGTCGGTGGCTTTTTGAAACAAGGCCCATTGATCAGTTTGATGAAAGCATCCATAAATATCAGATAATTAGAGGAATATCTGCTCAAGAAATACAGACTGGGAATGTAAAATCTGCTAAGTGGCTATTTGAAACCCAACCACTTGATTCGATTAAACATTTCAGCAATATGGAAGAAGTAGAAAGTAAAACTGAACAAGTCACTGATATTGTTAAAGGGGATGTCAAAACCTGTAGATGGCTTTTTGAAACCCAGCCAATGGAATCTCTTTATGAAAAAGTTTCACTAATGACTGGCAGTAAAGAAATTCATAAGGGAGATGTCAAAGCCTGTACCTGGCTCTTTGAAACTCAGCCACTTGACACCATAAAAGATGACTCTGAAGCAACAGTCAAATTGCAAACTGTGAAACAAGAGGAAATCCATGGCGGGGATGTCCGTACAACATGCTTCCTTTTTGAGACAGAAAATCTGGACAGCATACAAGGAGAAGAAGGAAAGGAGATCAAAGCCATAGAAATGGATATCCAAGCTGGGGATGTCTCCAGCATGCGGCATAAATTTGAAAGTCAGTCCTTAGATTCTATAAGTTCTGGTTCAGAGGAGGTTTTGAGAAAGATCAAAACCCTAAAGACGGAAGATATTCAGAAAGGCAATGTTTTACATTGTAGGTGGCTCTTTGAAAACCAACCAATTGATATGATAAAAGAAAGTCAAGAAGGTGATGAATTAGTTAAGACAGTGACAGACATACAAGGTGGAAATGTAAGAAAGGGGTGCTTTATTTTTGAGACTTTTTCCTTAGATGAGATTAAAGAAGAATCGGACTATATTAGCACCAAGAAAACAATTAATGAAGAAGTAATAAAGGGCGATGTAAAAAGCTATAGAATGCTCTTTGAAACCCAGCCACTCTATGCAATTCAAGATCGAGAAGGGTTTTATCATGAAGTGACTACAGTTAAAAAGGAAGAGGTAATTCATGGAGATGTACGAGGGACAAGGTGGCTTTTTGAAACAAAACCATTAGACTCAATTAATGAATCTGAGACTGTGTATGTGATTAAATCTGTCACACAAGAAGACATTCAGAAGGGAGATGTTAGTTCTGTTAGATACAAATTTGAAACCCAGCCACTGGATCAGATTGCAAAAGAATCATGTGATATTGTGCCCTCTGTGGACTGTATTCAAGGTGGGAATGTAAGGACAAGTAAACAATTCTTTGAGTCTGAAAATCTGGATAAGAATACTTATGTAAGAACAGTAAGTGTCAATGAAATACAGAAGGGCAATGTTAAAACATCCACATGGCTATTTGAGACCCATACTCTAGATGAACTGAGAGGAGAAGGGTCCGAATATGAAAATATCAAAACAGTCACCCAGGAAGATATGCAGAAAGGTGATGTGAAGCAGGCAGTATGGCTCTTTGAAAATCAAACTTTGGATTCTATTAAGGAAGCAGATGAAAGCATCACAAAAATCACCAAGGAAGAAATCCCTCCTGCTGATGTCAAGACAACTACATGGCTCTTTGAAACCACACCCCTTCACAGATTTACTGAAAATAAGGTAGAAAAGGTGGAAATTATTGGCAAGAGCATTAAAGAAACCTTAGGAGAATTGTACTCTCAAAAAGTTATCGAGGCTCCTGGAATCATCATTGAAGCTGATGAGGTTGGAGATGTTCGAATGGCAAAATATAAGCTAATGAATCAAGCATCCCCTGAGATACAGAAAGAAGAGATTATCAAGGTTGACCTCAGAAATATAATGGTGAACCTTCTTTCCAAAAGAGACTGTAAGAAAAGAGAGATCTTGGTCAGTGAAGAAGAGAAGGGAAATGTTAATCTGACCAAAACTCAGTTATTAAACAGATCAACAGAATTTCATGCTGAAAAAGAAGAGATAGTGAGTGGTGATGTCCAACAAGCAATAAAAAACCTGTTCTCTGAGGAAAGATCTGTAAAGAAAGGTATTTTGATTCAGGAAGATGAAAGAGGAGATATTAACATGACTATCTACTGTCTTCTTCATGAAAATGCTGGTGACAAAATTAAGCGTGAAGAAATAGTAGGGGGTGATGTAAAACATACGATTCATAATTTGCTATCTTCCATATCAAACAATAAAATATCTGAAAGGGCTAAAATTGATGCCTCTGAAAGAGGAAATGTTCAGTTTTTTACAACATGCATAGAAACTGGAGCTTTGGATTATCTCAGACAACTCCAGACAGGCTCAGATGAAATACTAACAGGTAGGAAACAAGAAAAAGAGGAAGAAATAATTGGTGGTGATGTAGAAGGAACAAAACTGTTATTAAAGAAAAGGCAATCTCAGGTTGAACGTACTGTTAATGAAACTGACATCATCCCAGGAGATGTGCATAATACAGTTAAGGTTTTTCTGACAGAGCCTCAGAATACATCTTGTAAGTTACCCAAAGAAGAAATTATTAAAGGTGATGTGAAGTCAACCCTAAACTCCCTCAGCCAGGCCGCAAGTCAGAAAACAGTTGCTAAAACAGAAGAAATTATAAAAGGTGACATGCTGACCACCCTCAAGTCACTTAAGGAATCAAGTCAAAAATGGAAAGACTCTAGACAGCCTGATGTCATCCCTGGGGATATTGAGAAAGCTATTGAATGCCTTGAAAAGACTGCACATAAGAGGACAGAAATACTGAAAAAGGAGCTTATCCTAGATGACCTTGAGGCATCATTAAGGAATCTAAAAGAAACACAAAGAGCTTTCAAAGAGGTAAATAAAAGTGCAGTCAAAGACGATGTGCAGGCTGTGATGGCAGGATCCAAAGAAGAGCAGAAAACAGGGATTCATCAGGTGGCTGTCCAGAGGGACCAAAAAAGCATTCTTCAGCCAAGACCAGGACCCTTTGAGCCAGGAGCCAGGTGGCAGGAGGGAGGAGACATTCTCAATCACACTATAAACAAATCTTGTCATGGAGATTTAATGGAAGAAAGAACTGAGGTTAATCTTCCAAAAGCCCCCAAAGGCCCTATAAAGATCATCATAGATCGTGAACAAAACAATGATGCTCTTGAGAAAAACCTTAGAAAACTATCTAATTCACACCAAGTGGGTATCTGGACTGATAACACGACAGAGCAACATCTTAGGGATGAACATGTAAGTGGACAATTGACTTCAACCCTGTCAGTTAGGGAACATCGAAAAAGCAAGGAAGCAGAGACAGCGAGAGAACAGAGGAAGGAGGCTGTCTTTTTGCAATCTATTGATAAAACAATTGGAAAGCAACAGACTGAAACTTGCCAACTGAGGAATGACCACAAGAAGACTGAGGCTTTCCCTGTCAAGTGTCCTAAAAACACCAAAAACACTAAAACATCAACAGACACACAAAGCTCTAGGCCTGGTTTAACCCAGGCTCCAGTCTACAAGATGGTTGGAGAAACACGTGAGGTTTCAGAGGACTTTCAGAGGCAGACTCTGTTAAAGCAAGAAAAGCAATATTCTAATAAAGATATAATGAAAAAGAATGTGACCCCTCAACCAGGCTGGCAGACTTTGCCTGTGAATCAAGACATGTCAAATGTAACAGAAGTAAAAGTCTCCCAAAAAAGCCACAATCAACTTAAGGCAACTGACAAAAAGCAGACTGATATTCATCTGAAGAGCCAGGACTTTCTAATGAAGACAAATACCACCAAAGATTTAAAAATGGCAATGGAAATGTCCTTTAACCCAATCAAATTTAACCCTGAATATAATGCAAAGGAAAATGAGTTCCCTCTTCCACCTCCATCTCCACCTCCTCCTCTACCTTCCAATGCATCATCCGAAATTGAATTTCCTCTTCCTCCTCCACCTCCTTTAATGATGTTGCCTGAAAAAAATGTGTTTCCTCCTTCACTGTCCACTGAGAAGATACAGGCTGAATTTGAAAATTTTCCAGGCCTCCCTCTTCCTCCACCACCAGAAGATGAGAAATTTCAAAGAGAATGTCTATGCATGTTTCCACCACCACCCCCTCCTCCTCCAGCTCCAGCTCTAAAACCAGCACATCTCCTTTCCTCTTCTGTTCAAGAAAAGCATAATGGAACATTCATACAATACTCCCAAGAAGAAGCCTCAAGCTCTCAGGCTAAAATCATAACAGGAAAATCTGGAGGACGTTTGCCACCTCCCACACTCCCCAAACCCAAGTTTCCCAAGCAGATAGAAGATATAAAGAATCATAGTTCCCCAAAAGTTGATTTGGAAAATTCTCTGCCAGATACAGAATGTAAAATGACTCCCTCAAAGGATCAGAAAAGAGTAATAACGGCAACTAGCAGTGAACACATAGAGACAAAGGAGAACATATCTAGCAAAAGTCTTGATAAAAGAAAACAACTACCTACGGACTCTATAAGGTCTTTCTCACAGGCAGTTCCAGAAAGCTCACCAGCCAAGAAAAAACCTGTAGCACCTCTCATAAAATCTCATTCATTTCCAGCAGGTTCAGGGCAGCAAAGTCCAAAACCTTATATGAGAAAATTTAAAACACCTTTAATGATTGCTGAAGAAAAATACAGACAACAAAGAGAAGAGCTTGAAAAACAGAGACAGGGGAGTTCGGGCTACAACATAGTTAGAACAGAGAGCCAAAATCAAAACGTATCAGAGTTGAAAAAGGAAGTGCTGTTACAAAATACAAAGGAGGAGGTCCTCCTAACTGGAATGGATTCAGAGGTCATTGTGGCCCCAACAAACCCAGTCTCTCAAAGTCTTTCTCAAGAACTAGGGGCCTGTACAGATAACCAATTTTCCACAACACCAGCAGTGACATTCTCTGCCAAGAGGCATGTTCCAGCAACTTTGGAAGGCAAAGATACCATGAAAAATGAAGTTTTGCAAAGCTCAAAGGATATGATCCAATCTAAATCAGCTTGTGAAATTAAACACAGTCAGCAAGAATGTAGGACCCAGCAAACACAACAGAAGCATCTGGAGCAGTTGCACTTGCCCAAAAGCAAACCAGCTTCCCCCAGTTTCAAAGTTAAAACCATCAAGGTTCCAATTCTAGATCATAAGTTAAATGAAACAAACCACAGCTATGAAAGTTATAAAAAGCAATCTGAAGTTGATATTCAAACCAGTACCAAACAACAGTACCAGGAAACCGAGAGAACAGAAGCAAGGACTGAAGGTAGTAGCAATAAGCAATCAGTGACTGAAAAATATTATCAATTACCTGCAAAGGAAAAGAGAGCAACAATACAGTTGCCTACAGAAACCACAGGGAAAAGCCATGAACGTCAGCTCAAAATAGTTCATGAGAAGCAAAGAGAATTTAGAGAATCTGAGAGTGGGAAACTTCTAGGAAGTGAAGAAACAATTCAGGGACCACCAATGATTTGTCCAAAGAAAGAAAGTCTAATAGTTGAAACAAAGCAAGAACATTTGAATAAATCAGCTCAGAAGGTAGTCGAACAAAAGGTTGCTGAGGCACATCTTGTTGATTCTCAGAATTTTCAGCAAACACGTACACAGTCTTTTGAAAGTCAAGTTGAACATAAAAAATTGCCCCAGCCAAATAATAATCTTCAGGAAGAAAAATATCTTGGCGTCAAGGGCATACAACAGAAACAAGTCTTTTCTAATACTAGAGAGTCAGAGCAAGAGATTACACAGAACAAATCTTTATTTTCCTCTGCGAAAGAATCCCAGCAGGATGATGGAAAACGTGCTGTAAATGTATTGGAATTCTTGAGAAAACGAGAAGAACTACAACAGATTCTGTCTAGGGTAAAAGAGTTTGAAGCAGAGCCAGATAAAAATGGCCTTAAGACATTTCAGATGCTGTTAAATATTATTCCAGTATGGCTATTAAGTGAAGAAAAAAGAGAATATGGGGCTCGCATTGCTATGGAGAATAATATAGAAAAAATCAAAGAAGAAATAACATGCATTAAGACTCAGGCAGAGGATATGCTTGTGTCCTGTGAAAATACAATTCAAACGGCCATGATATCGTCTAAAGCAGGAAAGCAGAGAAATAAAGCTACCAGTCTTAATGAAACATTATCTAAAGTGTCTAATGCTAATGTCAGTTATAATACCCAGCAGAAAGAAAATATAATTGTGGAAAAAGCAGAGCACCACCAAGTAGCAACTCATCAAGAAACTACTGCTCATCATCAAGTGAAAACCCATCAGGAAATTAAACTAGATGATGCCAAGGTTCCTCCTCCATTTTTAAAAACACGCCCACCGTCACCAACTTTCATAACGATCGAGTCTACCGCCCGGCGAACACAAAGCTCTCCTAAGGATGAGCTTTCCCAGTCCCCTAAAAAGGACAGTTTTGCCGAACCATCACCAAGACCGTCACAACCAACTAGAATCCTCAGAGCAAGTACCTCCCCTTCGCCACCCAAGAGTCGTTCTGAACAACTTGTGAAACTCAAAGACACCACTGCGAAGTTATCCAGAGGGATCATCCCATGTTCATCGATAACCCCGGTTCCTATTGTGGAAAAGAGGTCTGAGATCATCACGTCTCCTGCAACACTTCGCCGTCAGATTAAGATAGAGGCTCGTGGTAGGGACTCTCCACCTACAATCACAATACCTATAACTGTCAATCATGCTGATAGTGGTTCTCTCAAAGAATCCATGGAAGCTCAAGAGGAAGTAAGGAAAGTAGAGAAAAGGTCGACTTACGTTCACAAAGATGGAGTAAATTCCGCTAAAGACCTAGTGCCAGATACTGAGAGTTTTGACGCGGTGGAAATCATCCGCAAAGTCGAAGGACCTCGCCTGTCAGAGCACGCGCAGAGATACGAAGCAGCCAACAGGACTGTTGAAATGGCTGAAAATTTCATGAGTGACCATGAAAATGAAATAAACAGATGGTTCAGGGGATTTGAGGATGGCCTAAATTTTGACACACAGTCAAATAGAAGAGTTTATGTAAATGGGGAAGCAAATAGTAATATAAAGCAAGAAAGCCGTTCATTTAAGGAGGAATTTGGATTAACCTCTTCAGAAAGCACTAGCTTTACGGGTTTTTCTCACAGTAGTCCTAGAGAGCGACAAGAAATGATGCCTGTTAAGCTGCCCAGCATACGCTCTGAAACAAGGTCCCTCAGTGAACATTTCTCAGGTGTGGATGCATTTGAGAGTCAGGTTGTTGGGTCGAAGACGACAGTCTCTTCATCACATGGTTCAGAAGCTGGCAGATCTCGCTTCGACTTCAAGCACGCCCCACCCACCTATGAGGATGTCATCGCTGGCCACATTTTAGATGTTTCTGATTCACCTAAAGAACTCAGGAGGAATTTTCAACAGACTTGGCAGGAGAGTGAAAGAGTTATTAAAAACTTGGGATATACAACCTCAGATGCTTCTGCAACTGAGATGAAAACCACCTTCCAAGAGGAATCTGCATTTATACGTGGTAAATGACCTTGCAAAGACTGAAGTAAGATTAACGCTTTAACGGCACAGAACTAAGACGATTTGCAATTAAAAGAGTATGTGGAAAGAACTAAACAACATAACGTAAAACTAACAGCTTTCCCTGGTTGTTGCTATCCTTCCCTTTACCATGCTTGCTTTTACTACTTTCTCTTTACAAAAGCATTTAATATGATTCACCATCCCTGTGTGAGAGTAACAAACACTACTATATAGGTTATTGAGACCTATGTTTGTCAAGGTAAATAAAGCTTTAGATAAAGCAGCAGGTATAATAACAGTGCTATTGTGATAGCATTAATTATTATATGGGATTATATATTTATTAATTATTGTGTACCATTAGTACATTATGCAGAGAAGGCAATGGCACCCTACTCCAGTACTCTTGCCTGGAAAATCCCATAGATGGAGGAGCCTGGAAGGCTTGCGGTCCATGGGGTCGCTGAGGGTCGGACAAGACTGAGCGCCTTCACTTTCACTTTTCACTTTCATGCATTGGAGAAGGAAATGGCACCCTACTCCAGTGTTCTTGCCTGGAGAACCCCAGGGACGGAGGAGCCTTGTGGGCTGCCATCTCTGGGGTCGCACAGAGTCGGACACGACTGAAGCGACTTAGCAGCAGCAGCAGTACATTATGAGTATTTCTTATTAAAATATTATCTTATACACATGTTAAAGACAATATGAGATAATATTTCTTGACCTATTATTGATAGAGTTTTAACTGCCAGACTTAAATGGTGTTTGAGTTTGCATTCAATACAACCTGGTAATAATCCAAGAAATAATTTACACTCTGCATATGTGCTTTAAGGATTTTCATTGATTGGGATCTCTGACAAAAGTATATTTAATTATTGTTGTTGAGTTGGATGGAATTGGCTCTCTAATGCCACTGCTATTTTTCCCCCATAACTGATTTTCTTTTGCCTTTCTTAAACCCCAAATTATAGCTCAACTGGTCTCATTCATAGATAAACATGGACAATAATTTTAAAATATAATTCTTTTGGAAGAAGAGAGATTTAAAACACATGAACTTAGTACAGATTTTTTAACATCAGAGAACAGCTCATTTCTTTATATTTTCCTCCTTTTTACAATTAATGAGGCTTCACAATAAGAAGATTTGACATAATTAATGTAGCCCATTATTTTAGATAGATTGAAAGAAATAGCAAGCCTAAAAATAAAAACTGCTGAATCTAATAATTCTGCCCTTAACATATTTGCAACATATGTGTCTATTTTATCAGGTTAATATGATTTCTTAATGTACTTGCTTCTGGCATAATTAAGCAAAGCTGTCTAATTTCAAAAGCTGAGTTTCTATTAACTAAAGACCTAAAAAATACAAGGAAACTGGCATTAAATATAGAAGTGTGTCTCCTATTAGAACAAAATAAATAAAGGAGATTTCTTAGTAGCCTAAATTGAGCATCAAAACATTAAAGTGTGTGTATATAATATTTATTTATATAAAGAACAGTGCACATATATGCTCATATATAAAACTACTACAAAAGCTTATTCTTACAGAATAGTTGTGAGAATCAAAACAATACTCTGGCAAAAGTTGTGTCAGTTTTGAACCACTATGCAAACACTGGTAATATAACTACTATTACTCATAGGAACTGGCATTCACATGTAACTTTGGTAGAGGCAGGGAAATCGTAAAAGGCAGAGATAAGAATCCCCAAAGCCCTGAAATCTTAAGCTATTTAAACTGAGGACAGATGGCCCTGAATAGTTCAGTGTATTTAGGAGTCTCATCTTATTGTGAAGAATTGGTGTCACAGAGTCAACACTAAGTCATCAAGAAAATACCTAAACAAATAAAATATCCGCTGAAAAAATATATGGATATATTTTAGAAAAATCTCTACAGAATACTTTAAAGACTAAAACTTTAGGCCATTAGGTATAAACTTTTATATACATAGAAAGTTCAGTCATGTAGAATGATAAATGGTCTCAGGAGGTCTCCTCATGGCCAATTTTCCTATATATACTTTTCAGTGTATTAAAGTTAGTGAGCACATTTTACTCATGTATATTTCCTAAAATAATAAAAATTAACTTGTACCCTGTATAAATAGTAGATAAACCAGAATAAGGTTGATTGTACCAGAACCTTAAGCCTAATGGTAGATGCCCTACCTCCAGAGAAGGAACATCGAGACCAGTAGTGTTAGAGCTTTCTAAACTAACTGCATGGCCAGTTAATATGCTGTTTCTATTTGTTTTGTTTTTACAATGTGACTGAAAACAGTATTACATAAGCTCTTATACATTTTTATTTTTAGAAACTGCAACTCCAAGACAAGGAAATATGTATACTTTGTCAAAAGACGGTTTATCCAATGGAGTGCCTAGTAGCAGACAGGCAGAGTTTTCATAAATCCTGTTTCCGCTGCCACCATTGCAACAGCAAACTGAGGTAAAACTGTTTTGTGGCCTGGGGCACAAATATTCAAAGAGCTTGCAGTATACTTACAACATCATGTCCCTACAAAGATGTCAGTTTTTCCGAATCCTGTTTCCATCAGTTAAAACAACAAATGGAAATGTAGTCATTTTCTGTGTTGCTTGGAATGGCTGTTACCTTTTTCCTTTTGATGTTTTGCTTTCTTAATAAAATTCAGAAGGGGCCCTTTAGTCCAAGCATGAAGATCACATAGATAAGAGAAATAACTCTCACCACCACCAACCTCTCCCAATGGCATTCTCCGTTGAATAAGAAGAATGATCTTTCTAAAAATGCAAATCTGGGATCACTTCCCAGTTTTAAACATATAATGGCCTCCTCTATTCCCAAAATTAACACATAAATATGAATTAAAAAGCAATTCAATATTTTGTCCCTTCTCATCTCCCAACACCCATTCCTCCTGTTGCCTGTTGCTTTTCATGAAGACTGAATTTCAGCTCCTCAAAGTCATTTTTTTCTCTCACATCTAGCTGATTCCAAATGTTGTTGCTGCTCCTTGGAGTTTTCCCATGCCTCACCCCCAGATCATTCCTCAGACCTCAACTGAGACTTTATGTCTTTGAAGTGACCTGCTTTTACCCCTGTATATGGATCCCAGCATCTCCTGTGCTCGCCCCATTCTAACACGGTCTAGTGTAATTGTCCCTGGCTGTAGGAAATGTGTTAATGTTTGTCTTGTCAATACCAAGTAAACCCAAACATACAATAAGGACTCAAAAATATTTAGTCAATGACTGCTATTTTTAAAAAGCATTATATAAAACCCAGGCTTCCCTGCTGGCTCAGATGGTAAAGAATCTGTCTGCAATGCGGGAGACCTGGGTTCAATCCCCGGGTCCGGAAGATCCCCTGGAGAGGGCATGGCAACCCACTCCACTGTTCTTGCCTGGGGAATCCCCATGGAGTAGGGTAACCTAGTAGGCTACCGTTCTTGGGGTCAGAAAGAATCAGACACAACTGAGCAATTAAACACAGTACAGCACATATAACACCCACAGATCCAGAAAACCAAGCAAAGCAAATAACGTGGCTCACTAAATTATAAAGGGAACACTTCATAAACACTATCAAGATCAAGAAATACAGCATTGTTGCCATTCCAGAAGCTCCTTCCTCCCTTTGCCCTATGCAAACATAACCAGTCTCGCCTGTGAGTAAATATCATCCTTTATCGTAATTGTTTCCTAGCCTTTTATAGTTTTATTTACCCAAATGTGCTTTCTTAAATTCTGTACTCTGGTTTTATCCTTTCCTTAAAAACTCTCTCAAGCCTTTCAGGTCTTTTTTTTTAAATAATCTGTAGGCTTTCCATCCATTCCTTTCATTCCATATTGTTCACTTGTGAAAGACCCAGGACATTTGACCTGTGGAGTTTTGCACAGTCTGGAATTGCTGATTACACAGTCATACTGCAGTCCATATGCTCCTTTATCCTCTGTATTTTCAAAACTGTCAGCTGAATCCAGGTTCTAGATTAATTCTAGTTTAAAATAAGATTTGATTCCTTGTGGGAAAACATAGGGAGCATTGACAAGAGTATACTTAACACACTATATCAGCTTTTCTCTCATTTTGCGACAGCAGATATTGAAGCTTGTCATACCTATATCTGTTCAATGATGTCTGAAAAATGCTGATACTCAAATTTTGTTCTTTATTTTTTATTATTAGAATACTTTCACAGAAGATGCTTCCCTGTATTTGGTATTTGGTTACACGGTGATACAGTTAATTTTTAAAAAAGGCAGAATAAGTCCATAATTCTTTCCCTTTATTCATCAGTTTTGTCAATGTATCAATTTTTTATTTAGCAATTTAATATAATAGTTTCTTATCTCCTAGAGATAACCACTTTTAAGATATTTTAATGTCTTTATAAACTTACAGATTTACACGTTTACACAAACAATTATCATCATTACTGAAACTCCAGTTATTCTATACCTGGCCAGTGGAAACTACTTCAAGTTGTCTCCTGAGTCCTTTTGACAGAACTCAAGTTGTCTGTGATAACTTCCTCTTTATCTGATAGGTCTAGGTGTCCCATGTTCATCTTGTACATTTACTGGCCCAGATGCAGAATCAGTCATTGCTCTAAGCCTTGGTTTCTTCTAGTGAGAAATGTAAAATACTTCAAGACTATAATCTTGATGTTCTTTCTACTGAGTTGATCACTATTTCTAAGCTTTTTAGTGTTAAGATCTAGTAAATATTTATATATACAGAAAAAACATAGGAATTCATAGTGATGTTTCCAAATTGAATTCAGAATTTCATAGCTTTTGCTTAGCCTCTTCTCTGTTACAGCTGTATCTTCTTCTACTTCAGGGCTTCTGGTTCTCAAAGACAAAGGAGATAACAGAGTTAGACTATCCCATATGCATTTGAATACAGTTTTAGAAAAACAAAACTATCAGCACCACTAATTTGGTTATCAAAGCATTAAAAATTGTATTTGCTCCGCTGATCACTCACACCCCACTTTTTAAAATAGTGTACTGAGTCTTTGGTGTCATCATATGTAGTTGTTACATGTTATACTACTTCCCTTTGTCCCCTCATTTCATCTCAGTTTATATATAACAATGTATTTAATCTAACCCGCAATCCTTATGTTGAGATTTCCTTAGTCATGACCGAGGATGAGGTGGCTGGATGGCATCACTGACTCAATGGATGCGAGTCTGAGTGAACTCCGGGAGTTGGTGATGGACAGGGAGGCCTGGCATGCTGCGATTCATGGGGTTGCAAAGAGTCGGACACGACTGAGCGACTGAACTGAACTGAACTGAACTGATGGTTGCTCAAGTTTATTTTCAAGTAGATTCCTTAGAAAAGGCTCATGGAAAGTTTATTCCTTTAGTTCTTACATACTGATAACAATTTGTGATCTTTCAGTATGTAATTTCATTCTTTTCTATATTGGGAAATGCTCTTTAAATTATAGCTTTATAGTATTTAACTTGTTTCATAATTTTATTTTCTTATTCAGGAACTCCTATTATATTTTTTTCATTTATGATTATAAATTTTTTATCTTTTGATTTTCCTATTTTTCCTTAGTGAAAGTGTTAGTCTCTCAGTCATGTCTGACTCTTTTGTGACCTCATGAGCTGTAGCCCACCTGACCCCTCTGTCCATAGAATTCTCCAGACAAGAATACTGGAGTAGGTTGCCATTCCCTTCTCCAAGGGATCTTTCCAAACCAAGGACTGAAACCAGGTCTCCCACACTGAAGGCAGATTATTTACCATCTGAGCCACCAGGAAAGCCATATTTTTCTTAAGATGTTTCCTATTGATTTGCTCTTGTTTTTCTTTTAGTTTGGTTTTTATTGCTGACACGTTTGACTTTTTCCTTTCATTACTATTTTCTTCTTGATACCTGACACCTTCTTTATTGCTTTTTCTATTACAATTCATGCTGTTCTTTCAGGTCTTTTATCATTTTCTTAATGTCTTTTAGCTCATTTTGAAATAGTAGGTTAAAAGTTTGATGTTTCAAGAACATGTTTTTCTACCATGTTTTTGTTGCCTACAATGATAATGCTCCTCATTCTTTCACTTCTTATAATAACTTTATATACTTTGGCCTTGATACTTTGCTGTTGCCTATTTTTATATGGAGTTAATTTACGCAAATCTTGGAAAGAAGCAAAATTCAGGATGGTTTTCCCAACTTCACAGGGCTACCTTTTCTAATTGTCTTATATTGTTCAAAAAACTATGGTGCCTTGATATTCCTGGGATTTCCTGTCTTGGATTCTCTCCCTCATGTTGACTGGGGCCTTTTGACTTCTGTCATCATTGTTCACCTCACTTTTGATTCCACTCCCATGTTTTGTTTTCCACAGTGTAGAATCTAAAGGATTCCAGTGGGTCAGTTTTGAGTTTAATTTCTCCAGCCTCTTCAGACTTTCCTGCCACAGGACTTTTGCACTCTCACTGGCTATTGAAATGCCAAAACCTCGCCCAATTTGAGGTGCTGCTCTCCGATTGGCATGTGATACTTTCCAGGAACTATTAATTGACTATTTTGTAGTCTCATATTTTCAGGTCCATCAGACACCTTCCTTTCTCCCTCTGTTGTCATCCACACACATGCTACTATTATGCTAATCTTGTAGCTGATGTTGGTTTGTCCTTCCCTCCTTATATTTTGAGGTTGATGAGGATACCTTGTCACTTAGTTCTGTTGTAATTTTATCCTTGGGTTTTTAGTTTTTCTCTCCTTTTTTACATAGTGATTCAGAAATATTAAAAAATGATGCTGCTGCCTTTGACTAAATTTGATGTTAATTTTAACAGGCATTTCTATTTATATTTCCAAAGAGACAAGATAAAAAACTGCATAGACAAGCTTTTCCAATTCATTCATTCAAAATCCAGTTAACTAGGAAGTTCAAATAGTTAATTTTTGTATGCTATTCAGGATTTGTTGAAAACTGCTGCTGCTGCTAAGTCGCTTGAGTCATGCCTGACTCTGTGCGACCCCATAGACGGCAGCCCACCAGGCTCTCCAGTCCCTGGGATTCTCCAGGCAAGAACACTGGAGTGGGTTGCCATTTCCTTCTCCAATGCATGAAAATGAAAAGTGAAAGGGAAGTCGCTCAGTTGTTTCCGACTTTTAGCGACCCCATGGTCTGCAGCCTACCAGGCTCCTCCACCCATGGGATTTTCCAGGCTAGAGTACTGGAGTGGGGTGCCATTGCCTTCTCCGGTTGAAAACTGCAGCCCCTCACAATTCTCTGAGTTAGCAAAGATTTAGTCCTACCATTTTATATCATCTATAACTACATATGCATTACACTATAGCATCTTTTGTAGCAGCATCTGACATACAGCATGAAATTCTGACTACTGCAAGACAAGTATTATAGAGGGCATTAGTGGTGAATATTATCTAACAGGAATGTTCAATTAATAGGCACGTTCCTATTGCCAGTAAGCTAATTGTACTCAATCTCTGATTCATTGCTCGAAATAATCAATTCCCTAATGCTGTATGAATTTGCAGTGTATATATAAAATGTTTAAAAATGTTTTTTTTTTGACAGTTTGGGAAATTATGCCTCACTTCATGGACAAATATATTGTAAACCTCACTTTAAACAACTTTTCAAATCAAAAGGAAATTATGATGAAGGTTTTGGACACAAACAGCATAAAGATCGATGGAATTGCAAAAATCAAAGCAGCTCAGTTGACTTTACTCCTAATGAAGAACCAAATATGTGTAAAAACAATGTGGAAAATACCCCCATGCTTGGAGAACTTAATAAGCATTTAGATGCTGGTAAGAGTGAAGGGCAAAGGGATGATTTGAAAAAATGTGGAAAGAGGGGGAAATTAAAAATCATTTGGCCTCCTTCCAGGGAGATACCTAAGAAAACCTTCCCCCTTGAGGAGGAGCTCAAAATGAGTAAACCTAAATGGCCACCAGAAATGACAACCCCTACCCCTGCTGAATTTAAAAGTGGATCACTGGTAGAACACATGAAAACTGTGGAAAATAAAGGACAAGAACGAGATAACATTTCTTTCCTGCAGCCATGCCTGCAATCCATCCACATGTGTCAGAAAGACGATATTACAGGAATCAAAGAAATGGAAGCATATGAAGCAAGGAAAGAGAAGAAGGAAGGAAATAAGGATGTACAAGATAAGGTGAATGAGGCCGAAGATACAAAGAATAAGAGGAAAAGTGAAATGGATCTTAATGACAACAATAATGCGGTTGTGCAGAGTGCTGAGAAAGAGAAAAATGAAAAAGCTAATGAACCTGATGGTGCAGAAGTTCTACAGGTTACTAACACTGATGATGAGGTGGTACCAGAAAATCGCAAAGAGAATTTGAATAAGAATAATAATAACAATTATGTAGCAGCATCATATCTGAATAATTGCAGGCAGAAGACATCTATTTTAGAATTTCCTAATCTATTGCCACTGTCAAGTGAAGCGTACTACACTGCAAATGAATATCAAATTGGAAACTTAGAAAATGCTTCTAAACTCTCGGAGTTACTTGGTATATTTGAATCTGAAAAGACTTACTCAAGAAACGTGCTGGCTATGACTCTAGATAAACAGACTGACAGAGCTACTGCTGGCAGTCCTGTGCAGTCTGTCCCCAGGTCAGGCCTCAGTGACAGGAAAAGTTCAATGCCCTCTTCTGAGACCAATATTTTAAACATCAAAGAAAACCACTCAAATAATAAAAACCTACATTTCTTCTTTTCGAACACTGTGAAAATTGCTGCTTTTTCCAAAAGGAATGAGAACATTTTTAAGCATAATTTAATAGAGTCTGTAGATCATATTAAAAATATGCCATGTTTGTATTTAAGAGAATTTGGGAAGGACATCAAACATTGGCATGGGCAAACAATAGGAGCAGCATACATCAACAGAAACACAGATTTTGATGCTCCAAGCTGTGAATTTACAGCCAAGCCTCCATTTCCCAGAGTGGAAGTCCAGTCTGAACAACTCACAGTGGAAGAGCAAATTAAAAGGAATAGGCACTACAGTGACACTGAGTAGAACGTCTCTGGCCACTTGCAGGCCACACTCAGGCAATATCACTGTTCTGAAAGAAGACTCTGGGGGTTTTGATAACCTTTTGTTGAATTTGTAAACATTCAGAAATCTCATGTCTATCACAATGGATATAATATATCCATTGGATCCACAATGGATGTAATAAATCCATTGGATCCACAATGGATAGGATGATGTTTTTCATAACTGGTTTGAATCTACTTTTAGTCTGAATGGAATCAAGAGATGAAACATTCTTGAATGTTTTCTTGTCAAATGATACTTAACTGTCTTGCTCTGTTTTTTCAACACACCAGATAACATCATGGTAACATTCTGTACTCTGATATTTATCACCATTCTTACACTTTCTCTATAATTTCTGCTGAAATAAAATCGAATCACCTGGGGTGCAAACCAAAACACTTGTGTCTCTTTTCTCCATGTATATTTTCATTCTAAGCATGTATGTTTTCATGATTTAGGAAATATATGTCTTGTGACAAGTATGTAATATGCAAACACACACTCCTGGAAAAATTAAATACTAAGCCAGAGCCACAGTATTATTAGAAAATATAAAATATTCTTTCTCTTTTTTGCTCTTTTTATAAAGATACAAGAACTATTATGGTTGTTTATTTACCTATGTTAAACTATTATGAAACATGCCTATAAACATTTAATGAAAAAATATCACTTTTCATCAAAATAATGTGAAGTTCATACTCAGAAATCAACTGAACTCAAAAGGTATTAGAAGTTACTTAAAAAAATTATGGCACACATTTTTAATGCTTACTATATATGCAATTGGTGAACATATAAATGATATCACTACATTTTGTCAGATTTTTTTCTTACCCTATTTAGTGGATATTAATTTTTTGTTACGAAACACTGTCTTTTGAAAATTTCTCTTATGAATTTTCCCCTCAAATATACGTGGTAATTCTGAGAAGAGAAATAATGTGAATATAAATGAGCCACTGCATGTTGACTTCAATTCAGTCGCTCGGTCATGTCCAACTCTTTGAGACCCCATGGACTATAGCACAACAGGCTTCCCTGTCCATCACTAACTCCAGGAGCTTACTCAAACTCATGTCCATCGAGTGTGAGGCCATCCAACCATCTCATTCTCTGTCGTCCCCTTCTCCTCCTGCCTTCAATCTTTCCCAGCATCAGGGTCTTTTCCAATAAGTCAGTTCTTCATATTAGGTGGTCAAAGTATTGGAGCTTCAGCTTCAGCATCAGTCCTTCCAATGAATATTCAGGACTGATTTCCTTTAGGATAGACTGGTTTGATCTCCTTGCAGTCCAAGGGACTCTCAAGAGTCTTCTCCAACACCACAGTTCAAAAGCATCATTTCTTCTGCACTCAGCTTTCTTTATAGTCCAACTCTCACATCCATATATGACTACTGGAAAAACCATAGCTTTGACTAGACGGACCTTTGTTGGCAAAGGTCCTTTGTTGTCAAGAATATGAAAAGGCATGTTGACATAAAATGTACATATATGAAATAGGCCTTATCCTGTATTTTTCTACATGAGCACAAACCATTGCATTTCTATCAAGTATGAAACCAAAATGCAATGCTGAAAACTCATTCTTTTTAGAAATTATAACAATTCTCTCTTGTTACTATGTTCTCAACAGGTTCCTAAGACATTATTCATTTGTCAGGTTTTCCATATAAAATGCCACATATTAGATGGCTTAAACAACAGAAATTTACTTTCTCACAGTTCTGAAGGCTGGATGTTCAAGATCAAGGTGTCTGCAGGATTGGTTTCTCCTGAGGCCTCTCTCCTTCACTTGGAGACAGCTTGCCCTCTCACTGCATCCTCACATGGCCTCTTCTCTATGCAGGTGTACTGCTGATGTCTCTTCCTCTTCCTATAAAGATATTAGGCCTATTGGATTAGGGCCCCACTCCAGTAACTTCATTTAACCTTAATCACCTCTAATACAAACCCTACCTCCATATATAGTCACACTGGGGATACAGCTTCAACATATACATTTTGTGGGAATATATTTACCCAGTTTAATGGAGTACTGTGAAAATCTGCAAAGAAAACAGTTAACTATGGTACTACAATAGCAAAATTATTGTTTAAATTGAATTATTCCACTTTTGATCTACTCTTTGAATCTTTATTATTTATTTATTGGCTTCCAGTTGGCTCAGTGGTAAAAATCTGCCTGGCAATATAGGAAACACAGGAGATGCAAGTTTAATCCCTAAGTCGAGAAGATCCACTAGAGAAGGAAATGACAGTCCACTCCAGTATTCTTGCCTGAGAGATCCCATGGACAGAGGAACCTGGTGAGCTACAGTCCATGGGGTCACAAAGAGTTGGACATGACTGAGCTACTGAGCACACACACATTATTCGTTTGGTGGCACTGGGTCTTAGCTGTGGCACATGGGATCTTCCATCTTTGTTGCATCGTGCAGCATCTTTAGTTGTGGCATCTGGGATTCTAGTTCTGGCACACATAACCTTTAATTACGTCCTGTGAGATAATATATGCTAAGACTACACAATAGTTCCCATAGAGAAAAAATAATTTATAAATGATCATGGTAATATCTTGAGATTTAGTTTCTTAATGTCAGTTGCACTTTTACAAAAGTGGTTTGCTTTACAAATTTTCTACCTTGGGATTCTGCTCATTTAATTTTGGTATTGTAGTCCACATAACTGTCATTTATATTAAAATTTGGGATTAAAATTAGGTAATGTAGATATCAGGGAAGACAGTTGAAAAATATGAATTGTTCTTTTGTTTAGCCTTCATTCCATCAACAACGTATTGTTTTAAAACCTTCTTTATCAGAAATAATTATTGACTGCCTCACCTTCCTTGGGTACCCTGTAAGATTTTTTAAAAATTCAGATATATTTAGGGAGAGAACAAGATGGCAGAGAAGTAGGTGGACTTGGAGTACATCTCTCCCCATGGATACATCAGGAAGATGCCTTCAGACACAGAAGTGCATGCAGAACACCAGCTGAGAGCAGACAGGAGTACCTGACCAGTGGAAAGGAATATATAGAGCCACACAAGATATATAGAGAGCCTCCATAGGACAAAGGAACTAAGGGGAAAAACAGGAGTGTTAGTAGGACTGGACCTGCCCTTGGCGGGTGGAGGAACTGAAACAGGGATCCGATCCCCACATTGGGGCAACTGTCTGAGTCAGAAGAGAAACATATAAGGCCAAGAGTGAAACAGCTGATCTGTGACAGCCTAAATGGAATGAGAATCAGACAGTCCTTGCCATAGCCATACACACCCCAGATAGGGACACAGGTCCCCTGGAAGGCACAGCAGCTGGGAGCTGGAGTTTAGGAATTGTGGAGCAATCCCAGTGCGAGGGCTGCTGTTGACTGCGAAGAGACAGATCAACGGGATGTGAGGGAGGAGATTGTGGTGGGAAATACCTGTGGAGGAAAGTCTGGCAGCCATGGAAGCAAAGCAATACCGCCGAGTCATGCATAGAGGGTAAAGCCATCACAAAGCATCTCTCTCCCCACATGCCAGCATCAGCAGCTGAACAATAGAGAGGCTGGCCCATCAAACACCTGACACACTGAACTACAGAGTAGGACCCCACCCAGGGTGCTCCTTTAGGTGACTGATGCACCGAACTATAGAGCAGGACCCCAGCCATGGGGGCCCTCTATGTGCCTGACATGCTGAACAACAGAGAAGGACTCCAGGCAAGGGAGCCCTCTAAGTGCCTGATGAGCAGAGCTATGGTGAAAGACTGGCCAAAGAGGCCTTCTGATCGCCAGCTACAAGAGGCTCGAAAATCCAATAGGGCCATAACTCCTGTGCAGAGGCAGTCTGTGGCCCTGCACACTTGGCACAGTCAGGGTCCCCACAAGCCAAGCAGCTGTGCCATCTTCACACTCAACTCTCACTGGGGCAGAGCTGCCACAGGCAAGCAACAGTCTTGCATCTACGCACACAGTCGGTAGTGTTTGACTCTTTGTGACCCTGTAGACTGTGGCCTGCCAGGCTTCTCTGTCAGGGATGAGGTTCTCCAGGCAAGAATACTGGAGCATATTGGCCAATACTGGTTCCCATACCCTTCTAAAGCACTATATTTCCTGCTTCCCTAGCCACAAACTCCCCTGAGTACTTGATGCTGCCAGAACCCCTGCAACCCAAGCAGCTGCACCACCTCCACATCTGGCCCTCACAGGGGCAAACCCAAATCCTCCAGGACAGCCTCAGGAGCAAACCCCAGTGGATGAACCACATGCAGAGGTGGAAATAAAACCACAGTTGAAACCCAGGGGCAATGTGGCTAAGGAAGAAGACCCAAAACCTTCCCACCATCTGTATAAGCTGCAGATTAAATCCATACAATCAACTAGGCAGTCTCTGTATCTACAGAATATAAAAAAGCTCATGAGAGCTCCCCAAAAATAAAACACACTGATTCTGATAGCTGTGGATATTGGAGGTAAGAACGCAAAGGACTAGGACCAGATTAGAATCCGAGCTGCCCCCACAGCAGGTCCAGAGATCAGCACAGTGTTGGAGGGCATCCTAGGGAGGTGAGGTGGACTGTGACTCTCAGTAAGGGAAAGGACTCTGAAGCAGCGACTCAAGAAAAACTATTTTTCTTATGTTTTGACTTGTTCTGTAGATTCTTTTGGATTCCTTGATTTTTTTTTCCTTTCCCCGCCCCCCTCTATTGTAGTAGTTGATTTTATTGGCACTATGAAATCTAATTAAGCTTTTGAACTTTTTATTTCCTCAGTCACATTTGTTATTGTTGTTATAAATCTCTGCCTCTACATTGAGCTTCTGCAGTTCTGTAGACTTTTCCTTTTTTAAAAAATTGTTCTTTTCTCTTTTTCTAATTTTAATTTTTAACTTTTTAACCTATTGTTATTTTCTCTACATTTATTCATTTGTTTGCTTTCCTACTGCTATTTTCCCCTTGCAGTTAATCTTTAATGTCTATAAATCTTCTTCATCTACCTCTATTTAACTTTGCATATCTATTCTATCTTTCTTTCCTTTCCTCTCAACATATTTGTTAATTTTATTTTCATTGCTTTGTTCCCCAATTGGCACCTTGCTTTAGTTTTGTTTTCCAGTTTGTGCTTTAGTTAGTTTTATTCTGGTAGACATAATTTTTGATTTCCTTTGTTTGCCAAGTCAATCTATCGTATATTATTTTTGTTGGACTGTTTTGATTTTGCTTATGGGTGTATAGGTATGTGTGTATATTCAGTCACACTTTTTATTGCTGTTATAAACTTCTGCCTCTACATTGGGCTTTGGCAGTTCTGTGAAATTTTCCTTTTTCCCCCCTTTTTTTCTTTCTTCTTCTGGTTTTTTTTTCTTCTTTCCTCTTTTTTATATTTTTAATTTTTAATTTTCTAAAACTTACATTTTTTTCTACATTCATTCCTTTGTTTGCTTTTCCTACTGTTCTTTTCCCCTTGTAGCTAATCTTTAATGTATATAAATCTTCTTCATCTACCTTTATTTAACTTTGCATATCTATTCTTTTTTCTCTTCTTTCTTTCCTTTCCTCTCAACATATTTGTTAGTTTTGTTTTCATTGCTTTATTCCCCACTTGGCACCTTCCCTGGTGGCTCAGAGGTTAAGCATTTGCCTGGAATGCGGGAGATCCGGGTTCAATCCCTGGGTCAGGAAGATCCCCTGGAGAAGGAAATGGCATCCCACTCCAGTACTCTTGCCTGGAAAATCCCATGGAGGAAGAATCCCTTGGAGGGAGGAGCCTGGTAGGCTACAGTCCATGGGGTCGCAAAGAGTCAGACATGACTGAGCAAGTTCATTTCACTTCACTTGGCACCTTGCATTAGCTTTGTTTTCCAGTTTGTGCTTTGGTTAGTTTTCTTCTTAACTGGTAAATATAATTTCTGATTTCCTTTATTCACCAGGCCAATCTAGTGTGTTTTATTTTTGTTGGACTGTTTTGACTTGGCTCATGGATGTATATGTATATGTGTGTATTTCATTATTTTAATTATTATTTGCCGATTTTGTAACTGCCATTTGTCTGGAGTTCATCTTTGATTTCTCATTTTGGGATATTTGTTTTAATCTCACTAAATGCCATTAAAAAAACCCCACTTGTGGCATCTTTGCTCTTGACCAGAGATAAGCCCTGAGCCTTTGAAGTGGAAGCACTGACTCCAAAACCCTAGAAAAGTGAAGTCACTCAGTTGTGTCTGACTCTTTGCGACCCCGTGGACTGTAGCCTACCAGGCTCCATCCATGGGATTTATCAGGCAAGAATACTGGAGTGGGTTGCCATTTCCTTCTCCAGGGGGATCTTCCCGACCCAGGGATCAAACCCTGGTCTCCTGCATTGTAGGCAGACACTTTACTGTCTGATCTACCAGGGAAGCAAGACCCTAGATTACCAGAGAAGTAATCCTAGGGAGTATCAAATAGTAAGAACACAAACAAAGGAACCCATTTGAATACAAGACTCATCATCATCCATGGACCAGCAGTACTCTATGCAGGACCCCTCATCTAAACAACAAAACAAAAATGCAAACCCAATCATCAGTAGACAGGATTACCACCTCACTCAGTCTTTCTCATCAGAGGAAAAACAGACAAACAAACAAAAACTCAGCACAAATCTCACCCTATACAAAGCTTACACAAACCACTGAACCAACCTTAGGAGGGCAGAAAGCAAAAGGAAGGAAGAATTCAACCCTGAAGCCTGGGAAAAGGAGACCTCAAACACAATAAGTTAAAAAATAATAATATGAATGGATAAGAAAGCTGTGGTACATATACACAATGGAGTATTACTCAGCCATTAAAAAGAATACATTTGAATCAGTTCTAAGGAGATGGGTGGAGCTGGAACCGATTATNAACGCATATACACTCGTGGTGAATTAATGTCAATGTTTGGCAAAACCAATACAGTAATGTAAAGTAAACTAAAGTAAAAATAAAAATTAAAAAAAAAATAATAAAGTAATGAAAAGGAAGAGAAATAGTACATAAATGAAGGGACAAATTAGAAACACAGAAGTTCAAATAAATGAAGACAAAATAGGCAAACTACCTGAAAAATAATTCAGAATAATGATAGTAAAGATGATCAAAAAGCTTGAAATCAAAATGGAGAAAATGCAGAAATCAATTAACAAATACCTAGAAGAATTAAAAAAATGAACACACAGAGACAAAAAACACAATTATTGAAATTAAAAATACTCTAGATAGAATTAATAGCAGAATATCTGAAGCAGAAGAATGAATCAGTGAGCTGAAAGATAAAATGGTGGAAATAACTTCTGAAGGACAGAATAAAGTAAAAGGAAGGAAAAGGACTGAGGATAGTCTCAGAGACCTCTGGGACAATGTCAATGCACCAACATTCAAATTATAGGGATCCCAGAAGAAAAGAAGAAGACAGGGTATGAGAAAATTTTTGAAGAGATTATACTTGAAAATTTTGTCAACCTGGAAAAGGAAATAGTTGGTCAAGTCCAGGAGGCACAAAGAGTCCCATACAGGATAGACCCAAAGGGAAACTGAGACACATACTAATCAAACTAACAAAGACTAAACTCAAAGAAAAAATATTAAAAGCAGCAAGGGAGAAGCAACAAGTAACATACAAGGGAAACCCCATATGCTAAACAGCTGATCTTTCAGCAGAAACTCTGCAGGCCAGAAGGGATTGGCAGGATATATTTGAAGTACTGAAAGGGAAAAATCTAAACCAAGATTACTGTACCCAGCAAGGATCTCATCCAAAATTGATGGAGAAATAAAAACCTTTTCAGACAAGCAAAAGTTAACAGAATTCAGTGCCTTCAAACTAGCTTTACAAAAAATGTTAAAGGGACTTATATCCTTATACAGTCAAGAATACAAGAGAAGAAAAAAAAAACCTACAAAATCAACCCCAAACAATTAAGAAAATGGCAATAGAAACATATATATCAATAATTACTTTAAATGTAAACGGATTAAATGCTCCAGCCAAAAGACACAGACTGGCTGAATGGATACAGAAACAAGACTCATATATATGCTGCCTACAAGAAACCCACTTCAGACCTAAACACACATATAGACTAACAGTGAGAGGATAGAAAAATATATTCCATGCAAATGGGAAGCAAAGGAAAGCTGAAGTAGCAACCTTCATAGCAGACAAAATAGACCTTAAAATAAAGATTACAAGAGATAAGGAAGGACACTACACAACGATCAAGGGATCAATCCAAGAGGAAGATATAACAGCTGTAAATATCTATGCACCCAACCAAGGAGTACCTCAATACATAAAACAAACAGTAACAGACATAAAAGGAGAAATTGACAGCAACACAATAATAGTAGGAGACTTTAACACCCACTCACACAAATGGACGATCATCAAAACAGAAAATTAATAAGGAAACACAAGTCTTTAATGATACTTTAGATGAGATGGATCTCATTGATATCTTCAGGACATTTCATGCAAATGCAGAATATACCTTCTTCTCAAGTGCACATGGAACATTCTCCAGGTATGACCACATCTTGGCTCACAATCAAACCTCAGTAAAATCTTCTCCAACAACAATGCTATGAGACTTGATAACAATTACAAGAAAAAAAAAACAACAAAACTAAGAAACACAAATACATGGAGATTAAACAACACGTTTCTAAATAGCCAACAAGTTACTGAAGAAATCAAAAGGAAAATCAAAAAATTTCAAGAAACAAATGACAATGAAAACATGACAACTCAAAATCTATGGGATACGGTAAAGCAGTTCTAAGAGGGATGTTTATAGCAATATAATCCTAGCTCAAGAAACAAGAAAAACATCAAATAGACAACCTAACTTTACACCTAAAACAACTGGAAAACAACCTCCCAAACCCCAAAAGTAGTAGAAGGAAAGAAGTCATAAAGATCTGAGCAGAAATAAATCAAAAAGAAATGAAAGAAACAATAGTAAAGATTAATAAAAACTAAAAGCTGGTTCTTTGAGACGATAAAATTAACAAACCTTTAGCCAGACTCATCAAGAAAAAAGAAAGAATCAAATTAACATAATTAGAAATGAAAAAGGAGAGATTACAACAGGTAAGGCACAAATACAAAGGATTTTAAGAGACTATTATTAAAAACTATATGGCAATAAAATGGATAACCTGGAAGAAATGGACAAGTTCTTAGAGAAGTTCAATCTTCTAAGACTGAACCAAGAAGAAAGAAATTATGAACAACCCAATTACAAGCACTGAAATTGAAACTGTGATCAAAATTTCCCAAAAACAAAAGCCCAGGACCAGATGGTTTCACAGGAGAATTCCATCAAGCATTTAGAGAAGAGCAGAGCTAATGCCAGAGAAGGTAGTGGCACCCCACTCCAGTACTCTTGCCTGGAAAATCCCATGGATGGAGGAGCCTGGTAGGCCGCAGTTGATGGGGTCACTAAGACACAACTGAGTGACTTCACTTTCACTTTTCACTTTCATGCATTGGAGAAGGAAATGGCAACCCTCCCCAGTGTTCTTGCCTGGAGAATCCCAGGGACGGAGGAGCCTGGTGGGCTGCCATCTATGGGGTCACACAGAGTCGGACATGACTGAAGTGACTTAGCAGCAGCAGCAGAGCTAATGCCTATCCTTCTAAAACTCTTTCAAAAAATTGCAGAGGAAGAAACACTTCCAAACTCATTCTACAGGGCCACCATCACCCTGATACCAAAACCAGACAAAGACAACACACAAAAAAGAAAACTACAGGTCAATATCACTGATGAACATAGATGTAAAAGTCCTCAACAAAATTTTAGCAAACAGAATTCAGCAACACATCAAAAAGCTTATATACCATGATCAAGTTGGGTTTATTCCTGGAATGCAAGGATTCTTCAATATATGCAAATCAATCAATGTGATACACCGCATTAACAAACTGAAAGATAAAAATCATATGATAATCTCAATAAATGCAGAAAAAACCTTTGACAAAATTCAGCACCACTTTGTGATTAAAACTCATCAAAACAAAATGGTCATAGAAGCAACCTACCGCAACATAGTAAAGGCCATATATGATAAGCCTAAACAAACATTATCCTCAATGGTAAAAACTGAAAACATTCCCCCTAAGATCAGAAACATAACAAGGGTGTCCACTTTCACCACTGTTATTCAACATAGTTTTTTAAGTTCTAGCTACAGCAATCAGAGAAGAAAAAGAAATAAAAGGAATCCAGATCAAAAAAGAAGTAAAACTCTCACTCTTTGCAGATGACTTGATACTGTACATAGAAAATCCTAAAGATAGTATCAGAAAATTACTAGAGCTCTAGTAAATCAGTGAATTTAGCAAAGTTGCAGGAAAGAAAATCATACACAGAAATCACTTTCATTTCTATATACTAACAATGAAAAATCAGAAAGAGAAATTAAGGAATCAATCCCATTCACCAATGCAACAAAAAGAATTAAATATCTAGGAATAAACTTATGTAAGGAGACAAAAGAACTGTACACAGAAAATTATAAGACACTAATGAGAGAAATCAAAGACAACATAAACAGATGGAGAGATATTCCATGTTGCTGGGTAGGAAAAAATCAATATTGTGAAAATGACTATACTACCAAATGCAATCTACAGATTCAATACTGCTGCTGATGATGCTAAGTCACTTCAGTCCTATCTGACTCTGTGCGACCCCATAGATGGCAGTTCACCAGGATCCTCTTTCCCTGGGATTCTCCAGGCAAGAATACTGTAGTGGGTTGCCATTTCCTTCTCCAAGGCATGCATGCATGCTAAGTCGCTTCAGTCGTGTCTGACTCTGTGCAACCCCATGGATAGCAGCCCACCAGGCTCCTCTGTCCACAGGATTCTCCAGGCAAGAACACTAGAGTAGGTTGCCATTTCCTTCTCCAGATTCAATGCAATCCCCATCAAATTACCACTGGCATTTTTCAAGAACTGAAACAAAAAATTTCACAATTCATATGGAAATACAAAATTCCCTGAAAAGCCAAAGCAGTCTTGAGAAAGAAGAATGGAGCTGGAGGAATCAACCTTCCTGACGTCAGATTATATTACAAACTATAGTCATCAAGACAGTATGGTACTGGCACAAAAACAGAAATATAGGCCAATGGAACAAGATAAAAAGCCCAGAAATAAACCTATGCACCTATGGGTACCTTATTTTTGACAAAGGTGGCAAGAACATATAATGGGGCAAAAACAGCCTCTTTAATAAATGGAGCTGGGAAAACTGGACTGCTACATGTAAAAGAATGAAATTGGAACACTTCCTAACACCATACACAAAGATAAACTCAGAATGGTTTAAAGACCTAAATGTAAGACCAGAAACTATAAAACTCTTAGAGGAAAATGTAGGCAGAACATTCAATGACATAAATCAAAGCAAGATCCTCTATGACCCACCTCCTAGAGTAATGGAAATAAAAACAAAAGTAAAAAAAGTGGGACCTGATTAAACTTAAAAGCTTTTCAACAGCAAAGGAAACTATAAGCAAGGTGAAAAGAAAATCCTCAGAATGGGAGAAAATAATAGCAAATGAAACAACTGACAAAGGATTAATTTCCAAAGCATACAAGCAGATCATACAACTCAATGCCAGAAAAACAAACAACCCAATCAAAAAGTGGGAAAAAGACCTAAACAGACATTTCTCCAAAGAAGATGTACAGATGGCTAGCAAACACATGAAAAGATGCTCAACACAGCTCATTATTAGAGAAATGCAAATCAAAACTACAATGAGGTATCACCTCACACTGGGCAGAATGGCCATCATGAAAAAGTCTAGAAACAATAAATGCCGGAGAGGGTGAGGAAAAAAGGAAACACTCTTGCACTGTTGGTAGGAATGTCAATTTTACAGCCACTATGGAAGACGGTATGGAGATTCCTTAAAAAACTAGGAATAAAACCACCATATGACGCAGCAATCCCACTCCTAGGCATACACCCTGAGGAAACCAAAATTGACACATACATCCCATTGTTCATTGCAGCACTATTAACAATAGCTAGAACATGGAAGCTGCCTCGATCTCCATCTATAGATGAATGGATAAAGAAGTTGTGGTACATATACACAGTGGAATATTAGTCAGCCATAAGAAGGAATGCATTTGAGTCAGTTTTGATGAGGTGGATGAACCTAGAACCTATTATACAGAGTGAAGTGAGTCAGAAAGAGAAAGATAAATATCGTATTCTAATGCACATATACAAAATCTAGAAGAATGGTACTGAAGAACTTATTTACAGGGCAGCAATGGAGAAACAGACATAGAGAATAGACTTATGAACATGGGGACAGGGGAGGAGAGGGTGAGATGTATGGAGAGTAACATGGAAGCTTACATTACCATATGTAAAATAGATAGGCAACGGGAATTTGCTGTATGTCTCAGGAAACCCAAAAAGGGGCTCTGTATCAACCTAGAGGGGAGGGATGGGGTGGGAGATAGGAGGGAGTTTCAAAAGGGGGGCGGAATATATGTATACCTATGGCTGATTAATGTTGAGGTTTGACAGAAAACAACAAAATTATGTAAAGCAATTAACCTTCAATAAAAATAAGAAAAGAAACACACACACAAAAATTTTTTTTAAATTCAGATATATTTAAGAAGTCCAAATATTGCTTTATTTAGTAACGACTATTGGTTCATTCTAATTATAACAAAATCTTTCACCTAAATAAATGGACCAAAAGTAATGACCAACCTAGATAGCATATTCAAAAGTTGGACTGTGAAGAAGGCTGAGCGCCATAGAATTGATGCTTTTGAACTGTGGTGTTGGAGAAGACGTTTGAGAGTCCCTTGGACTACAGGGATATCCAACCAGTCCATTCTGAAGGAGATCAGTCCTGGGATTTCTTTGGAAGGAATGATGCTAAAGCTGAAACTCCAGTACTTTGGCCACCTCATGCGAAGAGTTGATTCATTGGAAAAGACTCTGATGCTGGGAGGGATTGGGGGCAGGAGGAGAAGGGGACGACAGAGGATGAGATGGCTGGATGACATCACTGACTCGATGGATGTGAATCTGAGTGAACTCTGGGGGTTGATGATGGACAGGGAAGCCTGGCGTGCTGCGATTCATGGGGTCGCAAAGAGTCGGACACGACTGAGCAACTGAACTGAACTGAACTGAATACTCCATTGTGTATAAGTACCACAGCTTTCTTATCCATTCATCTGCTGATGGACATCTAGGTTGCTTCCATGTCCTGGCTATTATAAACAGTGTGCAGTGAACATTGGCGTACACGTATCTCTTTCAATTCTGGTCTCCTCAGTGTGTATGCCCAGCAGTAGGATTGCTGGGTCATAAGACAGTTCTATTTGCAGGTTTTTAAGGAATCTCCACACTGTTCTCCATAGTGGCTGTACTATATTCCCACCAACAGTGTAAGAGGGTTCCCTTTTCTCCACACCCTCTCCAGCATTTATTGTTTGTAGACTTTTGGATCACAGCCATTCTGACTGACATGAAATGGTACCTCATTGTGGTTTTGATTTGCATTTCTCTGATAATGAGTGATGTTGAGCATCTTTTCATGTGCTCCTTAGCCATCTGTATGTCTTCTTTGGAGAAATATCTATTTAGTTCTTTGGCCCATTTTTTGATTGGGTCGCTTATTTTTCTGGAATTGAGCTGCAGGAGTTGCTTGTATATTTTTGAGATTAGTTGTTTGTCAGTTGCTTCATTTGCTATTATTTTCTCCCATTCTGAAGGCTGTCTTTTCACCTTGCTTATAGTTTCCTTTGTGGTGCAGAAGCTTTTAATTTTAATTAGGTCTCATTTGTTTATTTTTGCTTTTATTTCCAATATTCTGGGAGATGGGTCATAGAGGATCCTGCTGTGATTTATGTGGGGGAGTGTTTTGCCTATGTTCTCTTCTAGGAGTTTTACAGTTTCTGGTCTTATGTTTAGATCTTTAATCCATTTTGAGTTTATTTTTGTGTATGGTGTTAGAAAGTGTTCTAGTTTCATTCTTTTACAAGTGGTTGACCAGTTTTCCCAACACCACTTGTTAAAGAGATTGTCTTTTCTCCATTGTATATTCTTGCCTCCTTTGTCAAAGATAAAGTGTCCATAGGTGCATGGGTTTATCTCTAGGCTTTCTATTTTGTTCCATTGATCTGTATTTCTGTCTTTGTGCCAGTACCATACTGTCTTGATGACTGTGGCTTTGTACTAGAGCCTGAAGTCAGGCAAGTTGATTCCTCCAGTTCCATTCTTCTTTCTCAAGATTGCTTTGGCTATTCAAGGTTTTTTGTATTTCCATACAAATTGTGAAATTATTTGTTCTAGCTCTGTGAAAAATACCGCTGGTAGCTTGATAGGGATTGCATTGAATCTGTAGAGTGCTTTGGGTAGTATACTCATATTCACTATATTGATTCTTCTGATCCATGAACATGGTATATTTCTCCATCTACTAGTGTCCTCTTTGATTTCTTTCACCAGTGTTTTATAGTTTTCTATATACAGGTCTTTAGTTTCTTTAGGTAGATATATTCCTAAGTATTTTATTCTTTTCGTTGCAATGGTGAATGGAATTGTTTGCTTAATTTCTCTTTCTAGTTTCTCATTATTAGTGTAAAGGAATGCAAGGGATTTCTGTGTGTTGATTTTATATCCTGCAACTTTACTATGTTCATTGATTAGCTCTAGTAATTTTCTGGTAGAGTCTTTAGGGTTTTCTATGTNTTGTATATTCTTGCCTCCTTTGTCGAAGATAAGGTGTCCATGGGTGTGTGGATTTATCTCTGGGCTTTCTATTTTGTTCCACTGATCTATATTTCTGTCTTTGTGCCAGTACCATACTGTCTTGATGACTGTGGCTTTGTAGTAGAGCCTGAAGTCAGGCAGGTTGATTCCTCCAGGTCCATTCTTCTTTCTCAAGATTGCTTTGGCTGTTCGAGGTTTTTTTGTATTTCCATACAAATTTCTAGCTCTGTGAAAAATACCGCTGGTAGCTTGATAGGGATTGCATTGAATCTGTAGAGTGCTTTGGGTAGTATACTCATTTTCACTATATTGATTCTTCTGATCCATGAACATGGTATATTTCTCCATCTACTAGTGTCCTCTTTGATTTCTTTCACCAGTGTTTTATAGTTTTCTATATACAGGTCTTTAGTTTCTTTAGGTAGATATATTCCTAAGTATTTTATTCTTTTCGTTGCAATGGTGAATGGAATTGTTTGCTTAATTTCTCTTTCTAGTTTCTCATTATTAGTGTAAAGGAATGCAAGGGATTTCTGTGTGTTGATTTTATATCCTGCAACTTTACTATGTTCATTGATTAGCTCTAGTAATTTTCTGGTAGAGTCTTTAGGGTTTTCTATGTAGAGGGTCATGTCATCTACAAATAGTGAGAGTTTTACTTCTTCTTTTCCAATTTGGATTCCTTTTATTTCTTTTTCTGCTCTGATTGCTGTGGCCAAAACTTCCAAAACTATGTTGAATAGTAGCGGTGAAAGTGGGCACCCTTGTCTTGTTACTGACTTTAGGGGAAATGCTTTCAATTTTTCACCATTGAGGATGATATTTGCTGTGGGTTTGTCATATATAGCTTCTATTATGTTGAGGTATGTTCCTTTTACTCCTGCTTTCTGGAGAGTTTTTATCATAAATGGGTGCTGAATTTTGTTAAAGGCTTTCTCTGCATCTATTGAGATAATCATATGGCTTTTACTTTTCAACTTTTTAATGTGGTATATTACATTAATTGATTTGTGGATATTGAAGAATCCTTGCATCCCTGGGATAAAGCCCACTTGGTCATGGTGTATGATCTTTTTAATGTGTTGTTGGATTCTGATTGCTAGAATTTTGTTAAGGATTTTTGCATCTATGTTCATCAGTGATATTGGCCTGTGATTTTGTTTTTTTTCGTGTGGCATCTTTGTCAGGTTTTGGTATTAGGGTGATTGTGGCTTCATAGAATGGGTTTGGAAGTTTACCTTCCTCTGCAATTTTCTGGAAGATTTTGAGTAAGATAGGTGTTAGCTCTTCTCTAAATTTTTGGTATAATTCAGCTGTGAAGCCGTTTGGACCTGAGCTTTTGTTTACTGGAAGATTTTTTTATCACAGCTTCAATTTCCATGCTTGTGAAGGGTCTGTTAAGATTTTCTATTTCTTCCTGGTTCAGTTTTGGAAAGTTGTACTTTTCTAAGAATTTGTCCATTTCTTCCACGTTGTCCATTTTATTGGCATATAATTGCTGATAGTAGTCTCTTATGATCCTTTGTATTTCTGTGTTGTCTGTTGTGATCTCTCCATTTTCATTTCTAATTTTATTGGTTTGACTTTTCTCCCTTTGTTTCTTGATGAGTCTGGCTAATGGTTTGTCAATTTTATTTATCCTTTCAAAGAACCAGCTTTTGGCTTTGTTGGTTTTTGCTATGGTCTCTTTTGTTTCTTTTGCATTTATTTCTGCCCTAATTTTTACGATTTATTTCCTTCTACTGACCCTGGGGTTCTTCATTTCTTCTTTTTCTGGTTGCTTTAGGTGTGGAGTTAGGTTATTTATCTGACTTTTTTCTTGTTTCTTGAGGTATACCTGTATTGCTATGAACTTTCCCTTTGGCACTGCTTTTACAGTGTCCCACAGGTTTTGGGTTGTTGTGTTTTCTCATTCGTTTCTATGCATATTTTGATTTCTTTTTTGATTTCTTCTGTGATTTGTTGGTTATTCAGAAGCATGTTGTTCAGCCTCCATATATTGGAATTTTTAATAGTTTTTCTCCTGTAATTGAGATCTAATCTTACTTCATTGTGGTCAGAAAAGATGCTTGGAATGATTTCAATTTTTTTGAATTTACCAAGGCTAGATTTATGGCCCACGATGTGATCTATCCTGGAGAAGGTTCCATGTGTGCTTGAGAAAAAGGTGAAATTCATTGTTTTGGGGTGAAATGTCCTATAGATATCAATTAGGTCTAACTGGTCTATTGTATCATTTAAAGTTTGTGTTTCTTTGTTTTTTTTTTTTTTTTCTCCTAAGTGTAAAATTTAATAAACATCTTCACATGAACATATCTGTATAACTACCACCCAGGCCAAGATGGAGAACATTCACAGACTCTAGGAAGTTTCCTTATGCCCCTTCCCAATAAGTGCTTCCCAGGAGAACCACTGTATATGCACTTCCTCTCTCTCTTTCTTTTTTATCTTCCTTGTGTCATGCTGGAGCTTTTGTTGTGGTCTGTGGACTTACTTGCTCCAAGGCTGTGAGAGCCTAGCTCCCTGATCAGGAATCTAACCCACATCCCCTGCATTGCAAGGTGGATTCTTAACCACTGGACCATCAGGGAAGTCCCTCCTCTCTTCTTGACTGTCATTTAATTGAAGACATACAGCATGCATGCTTTTGAGTCTTCCCTTCTTTTGCTCATCAATAAGATTCATCCATGTTATTGTGTGTGGTGGTTCATTCTTTTCTATCACTGCTTATTATTCCATATTAGGGTTTTATTGCAGTTTATTCCTAATGATAATGTTGTTGGACATCATAGTCGTTTCAAGTTTGGGCTTTAATTAGTAAAGTTGCAGTGAATATTCTGGTACATGCATTTCTGTGGATGTAGGGAAGAGTTTTAAGCAAAGGAGTGATGTGATTAGACTGTTTTTCCTTTTGTCCTTTGTGATGGCTAGTTTTGTGTCACCTTGACTGGGTCTTGATGTGCCCAGATATTTGGTTAAATGTGATTCTGGGTGTGTCTGTGAGAGGGTTTTGAATGAAATTAACATTTGAATTGGAAGTCTAAGTAAAGCAGATGGATCTTCTCAATGTGGTGGGCCTCATTCAATCAGGTGAAGGCATGACTAGAACAAAACGCAGATCTTCCTGTGAGTCAGGGGTTAATTTTCTGTTTAGTTGATCTATCCTTAGGTGTGAGTGGGGTATTAAAGTCTCCCACTATTATTGTGTTATTGTTAATTTCCCCTTTCATACTTGTTAGCATTTGTCTTACATATTGTGGTGCTCCTATGTTGACTGCATATATATTTATAATTGTTACATCTTCTTCTCGGATTGATCCTTTGATCATTATGTAGTCTCCTTCTTTGTCTCTTTTCACAGCCTTTGTTTTAAAGTCTATTTTATCTGATATGAGTATTGCTACTCCTGCTTTCTTTTGGTCTCTATTTGCATGGAATATCTTTTTCCACCCTTTCACTTTCAGTCTGCATGTGTCCCTTGTTTTGAGGTGGGTCTCTTGTAGACAACATATATAGGGGTCTTGTTTTTGTATCCATTCAGCCAGTCTTTGTCTTTTGGTTGGGGCATTCAACCCATTTTTACATTTAAGGTAATTATTGATAAGTATATCCCATTGCCATTTACTTTATTGTTTTGGATTCTAGTTTATACACCCTTTTTGTGTTTCCTGTCCAGAGAAGATCCTTTAGCATTTGTTGGAGAGCTGGTTTGGTGGTGCTGAATTCTTTCAGCTTTTGCTTGTCTGGAAAGCTTTTGATTTCTCCTTCATATTTGAATGAGATCTTTGCTGGGTACAGTAATCTGGGCTGTAGGTTATTTTCTTTCATCACTTTAAATATGTCTTGCCATTCCCTCCTGGCCTGAAGAGTTTCTATTGAAAGATCACCTGTTACCCTTATGGAAATCCCCTTGTGGGTTATTTGTTGTTTTTCCCTTTCTGCTTTTAATATTTGTTCTTTGTGTTTGATCTTTGTTAATTTGATTAATATGTGTGTTGGGGTGTTTCGCCTTGTGTTTATCCTGTTTGGGACGCTCTGGGTTTCTTGTACTTGGGTGATTATTTCCTTCCCCATTTTAGGGAAGTTTTCAACTATCATGTCCTCAAGTATTTTCTCATGGTCTTTCTTTTTGTCTTCTTCTTCTGGGACTCCTATGATTCGAATGTTGGGGCATTTAATATTTTCCTGGAGGTCTCTGAGATTGTCCTCATTTCTTTTAATTCATTTTTCTTTTTTCCTCTCTGATTCATTTATTTCTACCATTCTATCTTCTACTTCACTAATCCTATCTTCTGCCTCCGTTATTCTACTATTTGTTGCCTCCAGAGTGTTTTTTATCTCATTTATTGCATTATTCATTATATATTGACTCTTTTATTTCTTCTAGGTCCTTGTTAAACCTTTCTTGCATCTTCTCAATCCTTGTCTCCAGGCTATTTATCTGGGGTCGCTAAGAGTCAGACACGACTGAGCAACTTCACTTTCACTTTTCACTTTCATGCATTGGAGAAGGAAATGGCAACCCACTCCAGTGTTCTTGCCTGGAAAATCCCAGGGACGGGGGAGCCTGGTGGGCTGCCATCTATGGGGTCGCACAGAGTTGGACACAACTGAAGCGACTTAGCAGCAGCAGTAGCCATTTTGATTTCAAGATTTTGGATCATTTTCACTATCATTATTCAGAATTCTTTATCAGGTAGATTCCCTATCTCTTCCTCTTTTGTTTGGCTTGGTGGGCATTTATCCTGTTCCTTTACCTGCTGGGTATTCCTCTGTCTCTTCATCTTGTTTATATTGCTGAGTTTGGGGTGGCCTTTCTGTATTCTGGCAGTTTGTGGAGTTCTCTTTATTGTGGAGTTTCCTCACTGTGGGTGGGGTTGTGTGGGTGGCTTGTCAAGGTTTCTTGGTTAGGGAAGCTTGTGTCAGTGTTCTGGTGGGTGGAGCTGGATTTCTTCTCTCTGGAGTGCAATGAAGTGTCCAGTAACAAGTTATGAGATGTCAATGGTTTTGGAGTAACTTTGGGCAGCCTGTATATTGAAGCTCAGGGCTGTGTTCCTATATTGCTGGAGAATTTGTGTGGTATGTCTTGCTGTGGAACTTGTTGGCCCTTGGGTGGTGCTTGGTTTCAGTGTAGGTGTGGAGGCGTTTGATGAGCTCCTATCAATTAATGTTCCCTGGAATCAGGATTTTTCTGGTGTTCTCAGGATTTGGGCTTAAGCCTCCTTCTTCTGGTTTTCAGTCTTATTTTTACAGTAGTCTCAAGACTTCTCCTTCTATACAGCAC
>SJYQ01008552.1:246882-269896 GCA_006410935.1 Redunca redunca | reverse complement strand
ATGTTATAAAAATGAAAATTAAAGGAGAAATAGAGGACTTAAATTTTTTTTAATTAAAAAAAAAGAATGATGGTAAAAATAGTAAAAATATACTAGGGCTTTCTCTTGTGTTGTGGGCAGTGTGGGATCAGTTCATTTTCGGATGTTCCTTGCTCCAGCTTATATTTCTCAAGATCTCTAGGCCCCTTCCTATGTAGTCGGTACTAACTACAAGGTTTTAATCTATTGCACCTGTCACTTCCAAGGCGGTTCCCTCTGTTTTAGCTTCTTCTGTTTGCTGGTTTCTTCAGTATCTGATTTCTGCCCTGACACAAAGGGGGCAGTGGTGGACACTTTTTTTAGGCTCACTTGTTGAGTCGCGCTGTGGGGAGGGAAGGATGCTGCAAACAAGTAACACTGGCATGTGCTCGCAGTGTCTCAGCCACACTGGGCCTGCTCCCGCTCACGGTGCATGTGCCCTCCCTGCCCACACTGCTCAGGCTCTAGGTTTCTCCACCAGGAACTGTCTGTGGCCAGCCCTGGGCTGCATGTACCTCCCAGGTCTAAGCCGCTCAGGTTCAGACACTCGGGTAGTCCTCAGAGGTGCAGACTCGGCTGGGCCTGTGTTTTGTGCCCTTCCCAGGTCCGAGCAGCTCAGGTGATGAGGTGTTTGGCTAGCACTGTCGCTGCAACTTCTCACCTCCCCTATCCCCGCCGCTCGGGTTTCTGGGTGTACAACAGGCGCACCTTCTCAGGTGGATATTGACTGTCCAGAACCCCAAGAAGTCTTAGCAAAGAAGCCTGCTTGCAGTTTGGTAGATAATATCTCTCTGGGACTGCAATTGCTGTCTTCTGGCTCGGGCTGCCTGTCACCTGAGGGGGATGGTCTGCAGCCGGCTCTCTCTGTTCAGTCCTTTGTTCTGTGCATGGGCCTGGCGGTGTCTTAGGTTAGGGCTTTGTGCGTGGTAGCTATCCCACAGTCTGGTTTGCTAGCCCAAGTTAGTTTGCTCAGATTGCCCTTGGGGCATTGAGGCCTGGTCCTGACGGTCCTGACTCTAAGCAATGCAGCCCGGCGCCTCCCTGCCCAGCCCCTGCTTGCTAGTGGCAGATGCAGGCGTCTGCAATGCTTCTCCGCTGGGGGACTTACTGTTGGGCTCATAATCTGTGGGTTTTAATTATTTACTTGTTTTTCCTCCATGTTATGTGGTCCTCTGTGCTTTCAAGACTCGCCACAGATTTGGCAGTGTGAGTGTTTCCTGGTGTTTGGAAACCTCTCGTTTTAAGACTCCCTTCCCGGGACGGAGCTCTGTCCTTACCTCTTTTTTCTCTTTTTTTGTCTTTTATATTTTTTCCTACCTCCTTTCAAAGACAATGGGCTGCTTTTCTGGGTGCCTGATGTCCCCTGCTGGCATTAAGAGGTTGTTTTGTGGAATTTACTCAGCATTTAAGTGTTCTTTTGATGAATTTGTAGGGGGAGAAAGTGGTCTCCCTGTCCTATTCCTCTGCCATCTTAGGACCCCTCCCTCCCCCGTGTCCAGTTCTAACTGTTGCTTCCTGACTTGCATATAGATTTCTTAAGAGGCAGGTAAGGTGGTCTGGTATCCCATCTCTTTCAGAATTTTCCACAGTTTATTGTGATCCACACAGTCAAAGACGTTGGCATAGTCAATAAAGCAGAAATAGATGTTTTTCTGGAACTCACTTGCTTTTTTGATGATCCAGCAGATGTTGGCAATTTGATCTCTGGTTCCTCTGCCTGTTGTAAAACCAGCTTGAACATCTAGAAGTGCATGGTTCATGTACTGCCGAATCCTGGCTTAGAGAATTTTGAGCATTACTTTACTAGCATGTGAGATGAGTGCAATTGTGTGGTAGTTTGAGCATTCTTTGGCATTGCCTTTCTTTGAGATTGGAATGAAAACTGACCTTTTCCAGTCCTGTGGCCACTGCTGAGTTTTCCATATTTGCTGGGATATTGAGTGCAGCACTTTCACAGCATCATCTTTCAGGATTTGAAATAGCTCAACTGGAATTCCATCACCTCCACTAGCTTTATTTGTATTGATGCTTCCTAAGGCCCACTTGACTTCACATTCTATGATGTCTAGCTCTAGGTGAGCGATCTCACCATCGTGATTATCTGGGTTGTGAAGATCTTTTTTGTATAGTTCTTCTGTGTATTGTTGCCACCTCTTCTTAATATCTTCTGCTTCTGTTAGGTCCATAACATTCTGTCATTTATTGAGCCCATCTTTGTATGAAATGTTCCCTTGGTATCTCTATTTTCCTTGAAGAGATCTCTAGTCTTTTCCGTTCTATTGTTTTCCTCTATTTCTTTGCACTGATCACTGAGGAAGGCTTTCTTATCTCTCCTTGCTATTCTTTGGAACTCTCATTAAAATGGATATATCTTTCCTTTTCTCCTTTGCTTTTCACCTCTTTTCTTTTCACAGCTATTTGTAAGGCCTCCTCAGACAGCCATTTTGCTTTCTTTGCATTTCTGTTTTTGAGGGGATGGTCTTGCTCCCTGTCTCCTGTACAATGTCACGCACGAACCTCCATCCATAGTTCATCAGGCACTCTGTCTATCAGATCTAGTCCCTTAAATCTATTTCTCACTTCCACTGTATAATCATAAGGAATTTGGTTTAGGTAATACCTGAATGGTCTAGTGGTTTTCCCCACTTTCTTCAATTTAAGTCTGAATTTGGCAATAAGGAGTTCATGATCTGAGCCAGTGAGCTCCCAGTATTATTTTTGCTGACTCTATAGAGCTTCTCCATCTTTGGCTGCAAAGAATATAATCAGTCTGATTTCAGTGTTGGCCATCTGGTGATGTCCATGTGTAGAGTCTTCTCTTGTGTTGTTGGAAGAGGGTGTTTGCTATGACCAGTGCATTCTCTTGGCAAAACTCTATTTGCCTTTGCCCTGCTTCATTCTATATGCCAAGGCCAAATTTGGCTGTTACTCCAGGTGTTTCTTGACTTCCTGCTTTTGCATTCCAGTTCCCTAAAATGAAAAAGACATCTTTTGGGGGTGTTAGTTCTAAAATGTCTTGGAGGTCTTCAAAGAATCATTTATAGGTTTATGTTATAAAAATTAATATTTCCAGGAACATAATTTTCTTTCAGAGGAATCAAAATGGGTTTATGATAGACAAGTGCTTTAACAAAGGAGTCTGTATGATAGTAGAGCTTAGCATATAAGGGGTTTTGCATTATTTTCTCAAGACTGGACCTTCCAATGAATATTATAAAAATGTTATGTTACCCAGAAAACTGTGCTGAACTATCTTTTGCAACTTCCACACAATCATCCTTGTGACATATTTGGAACTCTGGGCAGCACATTCTTTGGTTTGGGACAATGATTTTCCTACAGTTCAATGAAACTTCAGAATGTACACCCACTACCCCATCTCTGATTTACGACAATCATGTGCATCCACCATACTTTCCCCTAGATTAACAGTTTTCTATAAACATCTCTAGAGTAATTTCTAAAGGGACATTAATTTTTTAAGGAACTTGAGGATAGAAAAAGTATACTTTCTCTGCTATATTTTAATAACTATTAGTTTTAAGCCAATGGAGCAGGAGAAAACTTTCCCCATTTCTAAGAAAACGAACTTATAGAAAGATAATCACAGATGTTGCAGTGAAAGGAAAGTACAATGCATTTTTTTCTCTCTGGAAATGCTATTGAGAACCAAGAGTTATTGCCACATCTGATGTAAAAATTTTAAATCTGCATATATTAACAGTAATATAAAATCTTACTTTAGAAAAATCAAATTTACATGGAGATCACAAATAGACCATGAATGTAATTCTCAGATTCAAAACAAAAGCCATGAGGGTATATGAGAGTGCTAAAGAGTTCAGTCTCGATACCCTGGGAATTATCTCTAATAAAAGACAAGAAATATTTTTGGATAAATATCTAAAAGTGCTAAGGCTGAAACTCCAGTACTTTGGCCACCTCATGCAAAGAGCTGACTCATTGGAAAAGACTCTGATGCTGAGAGGGATTGGGGGCAGGAGAAGAAGGGGACAACAGAGAATGAGATGGCTGGATGGCATCACTGACTTGATGGACGTGAGTCTGAGTGAACTCTGGGGGTTGGTGATGGACAGGGAGGCCTGGCGTGCTGCGGTTCATGGGGTCACAAAGAGTTGGACACGACTGAGCGACTGAACTGAACTGAACTGAATCTAAAAGTAACTTAATCTCAACTTTGATAGAGTACTTTGTGTTTGTGTTAGTCACTCAGTCATGTTCGACTCTTTGCAACCCTGTGGACTGTAGCCCTCCAGGCTCCTCTGTCCGTGGGATTTTCCAGGCTAGAATACTGGAGTGGGTTGCCATGCTCTCTTCCAGGGGATCTTCCTGACCCAGAGATTGAACCTGGATCTGTGCACTGGTAGGCGGACTCTTTACCATCTGAGCCACAGGTAATTTAATCTCAGCTTTGACAGAGTACTTTGTAAAGGCTAATTTATGCCCCCTAACAAGGTTCATTTATCATGGATGTTTCCCCCCCTAAAATATTATGAGAAATTTTAAAACTTTAAAACTATATTTATATGCAAATGAAATGGTAGAGGGAAAGTAATAGTCATAGAATGTCTACAATGTGGCCTTTTCATATAGTACTTCTTTGTAAAAGTAAACTGATGGATAGAAAGCCTGACTAGTACATACTGTGGCAGGATCCAGTCAACAGCCATTCTGCAAATATCATAGGACCCTTAGTGTATGTTGGGACTTCCCTGGTAGCTCAGCTGGTAAAGAGTCTGCCTGCAATTCAGGAGACCTGGGTTCCATCCCTGGGTTGAGAAGATCCCCAGAGGAAGGCATGGCAACCCACTCCAGTATTCTTGCCTGAAGAATCCCATGCACAGAGGAGCCTGGAGGGCTGTCAGACATGACTGAATGACTAAGCTCACTCAGTATATGGTGGCAGAGTGACTTTTTAAAGAATAACTCATAGTATCTTCCATATAAGGTCTCAGACTTGAATTTTTAAAAAATCCCCTAATTATAGCTGATGTTTATAGATGTAGAGGGAACCAACCCAGGAAAATGTATAACCATAAAAAGTCTCTTAGAGTACTTCAAAATAATAGTAAATAAACATGTGAGAAATTTGGGACTTTGAAAGATAAAGTATCTTCATATTGCCATAATCGCAATTTATTTTGATGGAATTATATGGTTGTGGACTCTGTGATGCACAGCCAAGATTCCCCCTACAGGAAGAAGGACTTATTTCCCCCAAAGCTGGAAATACAGCCCACAGAAAGTCCTCCACTTTCAGTCCCATGCCAGGATTGCTTTAGCTAAAGAAAGTCCTTTCCCTCAACACAGACTGTATTCAATAAGCAAAGAATTCAAGGACAACTTGGCACAACCCTGAAGGGTCACTCCAGTGTGAATCTCCCTGTAGAGCTGGCTGAGCTCTCCACTGAGCCTGCATCACAACTCACCTTCTTCTGTCCAATCTGCATTCTTTCCCATCCCTTCCCTTCCCTTGGTACCAAGAGCACACCCCAATAAACCATCACTATATCAATCCTGTCTCAGAATCGATGTCTCTGAGAACCCACCTGGACCAGGTGGTACTAGGAATGACCTCAGAACACAGACACTGGCATGATATTTTGGAGCCGAAATATTTGCTGCCTGACACTGGGCACAAGATGGCAGTGCAATTGTTAAAAATCCCAGCATTGCTGATCTAGAATGGCTGTACTAATTGAAGTAAGTGCTTAACTGGTACCATATGTCAGATATTTGAGAAGTACAGGAAAAATAGCAACTACAAAATGAAAATGAAATTGAGTGGCCATTATTAAACACTGTCACTCTGTGGGGGAATTAACAAAACCCTGAAATTATTAATCAACAATTAAAGGCTAAATGTAGCTTAATTGTAAGAGTAGCTGGGCTCTATGAAGGCAAAAAGATTTGCCAAGGTCAGGGACTTGTTTGGAAAAAAATGGAATTCAGAACATGGTTGGAGATGTTGGCTAATGTAACCAAACTATTGCAAGATTCCTCTGAATATGTGTTTAATAATTAATATCCAAATTTCAAAAACATCAATATCAGCACTTTTCTATGCTCTTCAGCCTGTTTTTAGCAAGTCAGAACATTCAATTTTAATGCTGTCAAAATCACCAACTCTGAATACATCATTGTTAGAAGTTAATAACAACATTATTTGGATAAATATTTATCACTTGGATAACATTTATGTTACCAATTGTAACATTCAGATGATGCATTTTACTCTCCTCTTCTTTGTTAATACCTTCATTGGTTTGTTAATGTAGATAGATATAGTACTGGTAAGCAAGTGTGTGTCTATTAACATAATTCTTATAACCATGCTATAGCTACTCAAAATGTTTTACTAATTTCTTTTATTTCTTCACCTATATGATTCCTAGCAATTTTATCCATGCCCAAGGCTTCAATTATCTTCTTAGTATCAGTAACTCCCACATTTATATTACCTTACCTGAGTTTTCCTCTGAATGCTGGAATCATAGACAACTGCCAGTCTGACGGTTTCTCTTGAGTATTTCAATGGCACATTAAACCCAGCATGTCCAAATCAGAGTGTTGCCCACTCCATACCTATAGCCTTAAACTTGGGTCTCTTTTGCTGTTTCCTATCTTAGACTCTGTTATAACATCCAGTTACTAAAACAAACAAACAAACAAAAAAAACCTAGGACTCATAGTTTATATTCTTAGTTTTTATCCATTCACAATTAAAATCTTTCACCAAATCCAATTGATTTTTTACTGCTTAGAAAACTCATCTATTCTTCCTAGCACAAATCACATTTGTGTTGATCATTTTCCATGTTTTAAATAAATTATTTGATGAATGCTGGTGTCACTCCACTCACCCCTCCCACACTGACTGGAAGCTTTACAAAGACAGGACTAGGTCTAATGTTACTCTCCACATTTCTTCAAATTCCAGCAATAAGTTAGGCATATGGTAGGCATTTAATAAAGTTTGAAGAAAAAAATGTAAAGAGCCGATCTAAATCTAAAACTTGAGCCACTGTACATACTGCTTTAGAATAACATATGGAAATGGATAAAGATATTTTCTGGGATCACTTTTGGATTAAACACAAAGTATCAATCACAGACCATGTTGATAATATGTAAAAGCAACATTTCTGAGAGAACTGCAGTTGAACTTGCAGCCTGTATATCCAAATGTCAGTGGCACCATTGGGCATGTTTCTAGAATAACAGCTGAATGGGTAAACTTTATTATGCAAATAAGGCTAGGCTGATTTTTTTTACAGGAAAACGTGTTTATTTTCTTAAAGACTGACAAAATTAATCCAATACCTAAGGATAGACAAAATCATTCATATAAATACATACATATATTTAAAATCTGTATTAATATTCACTACATTAGCTTTAAAGTATGAATTTTCCCACATATTACTAGTTTACTTTGTACAATAACTTGTATAGAACATACTGGTTGGATAGTTAAAGGCTGGAATGATGATAAGTCCTTGATTTGGAAGTCACATTTCAAAAAAATACCCACATATAAATAAAATGCTGTTAAAGATGGAATTTTAAAAAGCATATTTAAAGTATCAGGTCAGTTCAGTTCAGTCGCTCAGTCGTGTCCGACTCTTTGCAACCCCATGAATCGCAGCACGCCAGGCCTCCCTGTCCATCACCAACTCCTGGAGTTCACTCAGACTCACGTCCATCGAGTCAGTGATGCCATGCAGCCATCTCATCCTCGGTCATCCCCTTCTCCTCCTGCCCCCAATCCCTCCCAACATCAGAGTCTTTTCCAATGAGTCAACTCTTCCCATGAGGTGGCCAAAGTACTGGAGTTTCAGCTGTAGCATCATTCCTTCCAAAGAAATCCCAGGGCTGATCTCCTTCAGAATGGACTGGTTGGATCTCCTTGCAGTCCAAGGGACTCTCAAGAGTCTTCTCCAACACCACAGTTCAAAAGCATCGATTCTTTGGCGCTCAGCCTTCTTCACAGTCCAACCCTCACATCCATACATAAAGAATGCATATGGTAATATCTCTATTATTTTGACTAACTATAAAGTTTATGTAGTTCCTTGTAACTTGTAAATCATGTCAATATGATTTATCTCAATTTTCCCAAAAATCCTACACTGTATGTAAATCTTTATTTCATTTGACATATAAAGAAACTGGGGCTCAGAGATGTTACATATTTATCCCCAAATAATATAGGGCTTCCCATGCAGTTCAGTGGCAAATAATTCATCTGTGAATGCAAGCCATGCAGAAGACCCAGGTTCTATCCCTGGGTTGGGTAGATCCCCTGGAGTAGGGAATGGCAGCTCACTCCAGTATTCCAGCCTAGAGAACCCTGTGGACAGAGGAGCCTGGGGGCTACAGTCCATGGGCTTGCAAAGAGTGGGACATGACTGAAGTAACTTAGCACTCAACCTAGTAAATTAGAAGAGAAAGAGATTTTAGTATTCCTAATTAATATTTGAGAAAAGCAAGATTTAGAGATATTGAGTCACCTAAGGTTATGCGTTCAATACTGTAATGTAAGGACATGAAAGGGCTTCCCTGGTGGCTCAGCCGGTAAAGAATCCACCTGCTATGCAGGAGACCTGGGTTTGATCCCTGGTGTTGGGAAGATCCCCTGGAGAAGGGCAAGGCTACTCACTCCAGTATTCTGGCCTGAAGAATTCCATGGACTGTATAGTCCTTGGGGTCACAAAGAGTCGGACACGACTGAGTGACTTTCATTACATTAAGGACATGAAAAAAGTTACTGTTTGAAGTTCCATACCCTTTCTTCCATTGAAACAGTCTCTGAAAGTCTGATGATTTTGCTACCAAACATTTAATTTTTATTCTCTGACTTTGTTTTTTGCCCTTTTGTTTATCTTTGTATATAACTGGTGATGTATGTATATGTGTGTGTGTATATATGACTTGTGCATACATGTACATCTGTGTGTGTATACATTTGTATACACACATACTAATGTTCTAGAACCAAATCTGAAGCATCTATTGCTCAAACAAGGTCCTACACATGATTTGGCTGAAAAGCATTAGCTTTTCTATAAACACTCATAATCTCAATATATTTAGAAATTTCATGTGTTGATTATTTTAATGAACTCAGATAATCTGTGGAGTACATTTGTTTTGGAATATTTTAACAAGAATTGAAAAGAATAGAAAAGAATAATGGTTAGATAACCATTATTTAACCAGAAATTACAGATAGGCAGAGAAGCAATTGCCATTAATTAGAAAATAAACAGCTATGCTTGTCCATACAAAAATAATATAAATTAGTTGCAGATAGTATTCATCTTTTGCTGTGCTCCAAACTCACAGCAAGGACAAGCACCATGGTCCCTGATACCATTTAATTCTCACAAGTGTTCCATGGGTATGACATGAAATAAGGTTTCATGATTATGACATGAAATAAGGGTTTGTGGCTTAAGGCAGTTCGGTTTCTTGACTGAGTTTTATGAAGTTATCCAGCTGTGAGTACAGAGGCACAGATTGAAATTAGTCCTAACTGACTGAAAAGTCCATTAACTGTGCCTTGTCGCCTTCTTCTGGCCTTTCAGCCCTTTATTGTGTGAGTAAAACATATGTACCAGATGTTCTCATACATGCTTATGAGCACAAGTATGCCTAACTACTACGTTTATAACTATATTTAGATATTACAATGAATATGCATGTGTTATGCATATACTCATTGCATTTTTTTGTGTGTAAATGTATCTATGTGCAATTGTGTGTTTGTACACACACACATATTATTAAATGACTACTACCAGGTACTTATACCCCTACATTCTGAAGACACATTTATAATGCAAAGTAGAGAAAAAAAGATCACTTACTGAAAATGTCATCAACCTCAGGGAATGAAAGTGAAGGAAATACATCAATTTGCTCGCCTACCTTAAAGGCAAGCAGCAAGCAGAACTGCTCTTTTTAAATCGATGAAATTAACAAAAGCAATTGCATGTGGCAGACAGGAGATGTCAGGTAGGAATCAGCACATGTGGGACCTGAAGACAGTGAATAACTTAGAGAAAGACATTAAGGCCTCTGCTGCTACTGATTACCTCACTCTCTGTGTGGCTGTAAAACATGGCAGCGTTTTCTCCTGTGCCAGGAATGTCAGGAGGCGAAAGGTTCAGCCTCGGCCATGTGAAACAGGACAGGAACTGTTCACCCTAAATACCAAACCTTTTGATTTTCAAAGTTCTGAAATATTTAAGCTAGAAATACTTCCAACACAGGAAGATGTGTAAATGGCTACTATATAAAGAAGAAGGGAAGAGCATGTGCCTGTTTTTTAACTCATAAGAAAGTTATTAAATCACTAGCATTTCAAAGAGCCCACTTTCAATTACCCATGAAGAGATTGCCTACAGAAAATGTTCAATTCTAGGCTGGCGTCTCCAACCTACCCAGACCACTGGCTCCCTTCCACCTTCACTTGTGTCCTCCGGGAATAAGAACGCACTTCAATATCAGCAGAAGTAAAACATAATAGCCACATTTACAGAATAATTTCCTCTGATATTTTTATTCCAAGGCAAAAGGAAGGGAATTGTGAGCATAAATGACACAGGCTGGATTTCTGCTGCTTCTGCTTTCAATGGCAATCTTACACAAGATTCTGCTAAAGACAGTCCCCATGGACTTGCTTTTCCTCTTTCTCCTGCCCCCAGGGCATGCAGCCATTTACTTCCACACCACTTTTTCCGGCTTTTTTTATTAACCATGGCATCCTGTCTCTGTCTCCCTTAATCCTAACACAGGATGAGTGCTCAGTGAATACTTGATAGAAGAATGAATGAATGAATGAATGACATGTTCCTGTGGACAGCAAATGGTAGCACATTGCAAAAGCACCTTCAGATCTTTGTTCCCCAATATAGCTTATAACGGAGAGATAAGGGAGCAGGAAGAAGAAAAGGAGGGAAGAAACTCAGGTGGATGTCTACATTTTGCCAAAGTTCAGTTTTTCCAAAATAAATATCTGTTAATATCCATGTGATACTTATGTTAAAATGTCTGGCATATATTTTAGTATCATGTTTTTATAATTGAGGTAACCAGTTGTGGTTCATTTAATTTTAACAACATACTTCTGAGATGAAATTATTATCTCTATGTAAAGAACTTACATCTTGAAGAAAATTAAACTATTTTCTCAAGGTCACACATCTAGAAAGTGGCAGATCACAACAAATGATGAAAGACCATGGGAACACTGGCCAAAAATTAGTATTTCTAAACCTAATTTGGGAGAGCTGAGTAATAGAGGTATGTAGTGAAAGAGAAACTTATCCAGGGGAACAGCTTAAAAAATATGTATTTTGGTTTCCTCAGGGTATGTGAGATGTATGGAAAGAGTAACATGGAAACTTACATTACCATATGTAAAATAGACAGCCAACAGGAATTTGGGCCAAGAAACTCAAAACAGCGGCTCTGTATCAACCTGGATCGGTGGGGTGGCAGGGGAGATGAGAGAGAATTTCAAAAGGGAGGGGATATGTGTATATCTATGGCTGATTCATGTTGAGGTTTGACAGAAGACAACAAAATTCTGTAAAGCAATTATCCTTCAATAAACAAAGAAATTTAAAAATATGTTTTTATTTGTTTTGCACTTAAATGTGGGTGATCATGAGCAGATGACAGAAAAATAATGGGTTTAGCAGCATAACTGGGGTTCAGTCAGTAAAAACAGATTGGTTCAGATTCTAGGACTGAAACCCCAGAAGCTAGGAAGGTAGGTAGAGGAACCTATTGGTTACTGTCAGTGACTCCAGTTGTAACAGATAGACCCTGAAATCTCAGGGGTATAATGTGAGAACGGTTTATTCTTGCTTCTCTCACAAGAGTTGGTGAGGAAGAAACTCTGCTCTAAACAGGCCTTCAGGAGCCTAGCGTCCTGGCTCTGCCCTCCTGCAAAGCCCTGGAGCGTCGTGAACTGGCAGACGGAGAGGTAAGGGGGAGTGCAGTTCGGCAGTGGGAGGCTTATATGAGCCAGGCCTGGAAGTGGGTCATATCACTTTTGCCTGCGTTTCATTGTCCAGAACTCCATGCTATAGCCACACCTACTAGTAAGGGAGCCTGGGAAATGCACTCAACTTTGGGCCCAGGAAGAAAATAAAAACATGCTTATATCTGAACATCTGCCACAATGAGATAAAAGGAAGTCCAGACTTTCAGACACCCAACCACATCTATTTTTCAGAACCTTTGTACTAAATGTTATTCTTTAAAATTTGTACCTGTGTGGGTTATGGCCTTTCATTTAGAAATCCATCATAAATATTTTTTGTTTTTTGTTTTGTTTTGTTTTTTAATTTATTTATTTTAATTGGAGGCTAATTACTTTACAATATCGCAGTGGGTTTTGCCATACATTGACATGAATCAGCCATGGGTGTACATGTGTTCCCCATCCTGATGCCCCCTCCCACTTCCCTCCCCATCCCATCCCTCTGGGTCATCCCGGTGCACCAGCCCTAGGCACCCTGTCTCATGCATCGAACCTGGACTGGCGATCTATTTCACATATGATAATATACATGTTTCAATGCTATTCTCTCAAATCATCTTATCATCGCCTTCTCCCACAGAGTCCAAAAGACTGTTCTATACATCTGTGTCTCTTTTGCTGTCTCGCATATAGGGTCATCGTTACCATCTTTCTAAATTCCATATATATGCGTTAGTATACTGTATTGGTGTTTTTCATTCTGACTTACTTCACTCCGTATGATAGGCTCCAGTTTCATCCACCTCATTAAAACTGATTCAAATGTATTCTTTTTAATGGCTGAGTAATGATATGGATGGATGAATCTAAGTCAAAACAGACAAGCAGACCACCTTTGGGAGGTTGAGCACTGGGCTCAGGGCCATCTCAAAAGGCTCGCAGCTCACAGATTCAGGAGTTAAGAGCAGGCAAAGTGAAGACCAGGCAGGCAGGAAAGTTACAGCACAGAACTTCAAGCAGGAATGCAGACTGGGCCATTTCAAACAATCATGGGTCTTTGGAAGATCTGAGAGTTCAAAGCACCCCCAAGTATAGAAAGGTTAAGAAGGTGCACAAGTAGGAGGCATGTGGCAGATGCTACAATAATGACTCAACTCTGAGGGCCAAGATCCAAAGCAGAATATCACTCACTTAGAACAACCTGAGAGCCCAAGTGTGAGCCCTGGGAAAGGACTGACTACTGTTCTCAGCCTTGCTTGCAGGCATTTTTCAAGACACCCTGCCAGAGACTGGAGGATTCCTGCTAAACCTACAAGAATGGAAAAGGCAAAAAAATGATGAGACTAAAGTTTACAGATGGGTTGGCAAAGATACAGTGCCAGCTCCAATCTCTGAGGGAAAGAGGGAGAATTTCCAAAGTCAATCATTAGTGTTTTCAGATAGATGTGGTAGGGAGAAGGCATTCTAAATCCCAAAATGAACAGGTTTGGCACTGGCATTATCTACTACTTTGCATTTTCTTGACCTCTGCATTTTTGCTGGGGTAGATGATGGGTAATTCCACACTTTGGCAACATGGTCAATGGCAAATGACAGGCCCATGGATCACAGACCATTACCGCTGTTGCCTCCTCCTTCTGCCTGGGTACCTCTTGGTATGTGGCCATCTGAGGCAGTTTAGTTAGTCCTGTAGTTCTCTCTCCGTGTTTTGCGTGTTTCTTCATAATTTTTTTTTTTCTGGCAGTTATTCAAATCAGTGCCTAGTTAAGCTTCATGGACGCAAAAACCTGAGAATACTTTGGCAGGGGTAGTCTTTTCTTTCCATTCGGGTCCTTATGTGTGCCAAATAAAGATTCATACTCTTCTTATATATATATGAGTATGTATGTGTGTGTGTGCACAGGTATATGGATACATTATCTTTCCTTTCAAATTAAATGCAGTTCTGTTTATAGAGATCCTTGGCTTTCATATCTAGTAGGCCACAGGTGTTTTCTAAAGCTTATTTGAATTCTCATTGCTGAAATACATTTCAAACATGTTAACTAACAAGTTAATTCATTTGTATTGGATATGAAATTACTTGCACCCACTGTGAGTAATAGGTTGAAAGGATCTAGGAAAAACAAAGGGATAAATTTTCCTATGAAAAAGGAGTTGTTCATCACTCATTGTCAGAGAAATGCAAATCAAGACCACAATGAGGTACCATTTCACACCAGTCAGAATGGCTGTGATCCAAAAGTCTACAAGCAATAAATGCTGGAGAGGGTGTGGAGAAAAGGGAACCCTCTTACACTGTTGGTGGAATGCAAACTAGTACAGCCACTATGGAGAACAGTGTGGAGATTCCTTAAAAAACCTGCAAATAGAACTGCCTTATGACCCAGCAATCCCACTGCTGGGCACACACACCGAGGAAACCAGAATAGAAAGAGACACGTGTACCCCAGTGCTCACAGCAGCACTGTTTATAATAGCCAGGACATGGAAACAACCTAGATGTCCATCAGCAGATGAATGGGTAAGAAAGCTATGGTACATATACACAATGGAGTATTACTCAGCCATTAAAACGAATACGTTTGAATCAGTTCTAATGAGGTGGATGAAACTGGAGCCTATTATATAGAGTGAAGTAAGCCAGAAAAAAAAACACCAATACAGTATACTAACACATATATATGGAATTTAGAAAGATGATAATGATAACTCTGTATGCGAGATAGCAAAAGAGACACAGATGTATAGAACAGACTTTTAGACTCTGTGGGAGAGGGAGAGGGTGGGATGATTTGGGAGAATGGCATTGAAATATGTATACTATCATGTAAGAAATGAATCGCCAGTCTAGGTTCAATATAGGATACAGGATGCTTGGGGCTGGTGCTTGGGGATGATCCAGAGAGATGATATGCAGTAGGAGGTGGGAGAGGGGTTCAGGATTGGGAACTCATGTACACATGTGGTGGATTCATGTCAATGTATGGCAAAACCAATACAGTATTGTAAAGTAAATAAATAAAAAATAAAGAGAAAAAAAAAGATTCATTTCAGTACTCAGTCCTCTACTGTCTTATGATGCTCTCTTGTAATAGTACAATGTATTTCATACGTGAATGGGCCTGGCATCACTAATGATAATCACAGCTTAAACATATACTTGACTGAATTAGTCATAATTTTTCAGCATGAGTGCTTATTTGTGGCTAAAGAAAATGTTCTTGAGGAAAACAGTGGACCGAGTATTAGAAAATAGGATTGAAAGTGATTCCAAACCCAAAAAAAAAGAAAAGAAAGAGAAGTTGTTTATTTTTCCCCATAAAATAAATAAGTGACAGGGTGTATGAAATAGAATATAATTAATAGATTCAGATGTCAACTTATTACAGAGTTGACTTTGTGCTGATTTTAAAACTGTGGATCTATCATATAGAATGAGCTTAGATTTTTGAAAATGTGCTGTACTGTATCTACAGGTATAAACATATTGTGCATAAACTTCTCTAAGCATTGGGACAAGGCTCTCACACTATGCTTTTATATTTTCCTTAATTTCAACATTGTTATGGGAAAGTGGGGGAAATGAAGTTTTTCTCTTTTGCCCCATATCAAAAATTTCAAAAGCTAATTTATGGTTAAACTTTCCTTCTGTCTTCTGGTCTTCATCCTCCTGCTTCTTCAGGGATCTCATTCTATCAGTGGTACTTCCTGTCTCCCAGAACTTCTACCTAATCTTCGTCCTGTTCTGCTCAAGCTCACTCAGTCATGTCCGACTCTTTGCAACCCCCTGGACTGTAGCCCACCAGGCTCCTCTGTCCATGGGGTTTTTCCAGGCAAGAATGTGGCTCCCTCCTTGAAACCACCATCTACTTTAGCTCCCCTAACACACATCTCTCTTGGTTCTGTTCCCAATCTCTTGGTATTCATCCTTTGCCTTTTCCCTAGCTCCTCCTCTATTTCTCACTTGAACGTGTATTCTCCAGATCTGACTTTTCAGCTTTCTGCATTATACATTCTGCCCAGACCAGTCTACTCCCATCCATATTCACCTTGCATGAGGAGATCCTACAGCTGTGTCTCCAGCTCTCGAGACCGGACCTTCCCCCTGAGCTCTGGCTCCTTGTTTCTAATTGGCTAGTCTTCCACAAAGATGCTCAACACACTGTATTCTGCCCAGACATTGACCTCTCATGTATGTGATTATGTGTCTGTGTTTCATGGTGTGTGAGTTGAGGGAGATGACCATGGCTAGCAGTCAACAGAGCAAGCTGGTGTCATCCTTTGTTTCCTCCTCTCTTCCGTCTCTCTGTCTTGGTCTCTCTGCCTTCCTCTCTCTGTCTTCCTCACGTTATCCTTTCCCCCTGGAGGCCCTTTCTCTGCCTTTCGCTAGGTTAACTCATCTCTCATATACGTCTCTCAAGATTAATTCAAGCTTCACTTCATTTTGAAAACATCCTTACCACCCTAGACTGACTTAGGTGCCTATCCTCTGTAGCCTGTTGTTTTTGTGTGTGGAATTAAAACAAACCGTCAACCATCTTGAGGTTGGAAAAAAATGTGTCTTTATCCTGTCTGTATTCTTAGTGATAGGAATAAAGTAAGTCAGGGCTTGAAAACTAGAGGCATCAAATTGAGATTCATCCACACAAAATGGATATGGGTATGGATGAAATTGCCTAGGCAGAATATATAAGGACTGATGAATTGAAAACATTAGAATCGTGCATGAGCATGACAATATGTTTTGTGTGCAAGAATAAATGATTGAGCTTTATGTGTAGTACCTATGAGCTCAAGATTTAAGACAAACAACACTGGATGTTGACAGACTAATAAACCACAACCGAATAAAACAGGAGCGTGAAAATACACATGCTCAATGAGTAACATAAGTCATAAAGAAGGAGAGTCACCCAAAGTCTTGTAGAGATTACTACTCTGGTTTCACTCTGACAAAATATGAAGCAAGGTTTGAGGAAACAGTTGTATAAACCAAGAAGAGGAGACTTGGATAAGATATTGGAGTGGGGAATACCAACAATCGAATATTCATTATGAAAATCAGAGTAGGATAATCAGATAAAGAATAAATGTGCTGAAATAAGTGTGTCTAAAACATGTGGGACTAGGAATAAAACAACAGTCATCAAATTTCCAAATAATACAATAAGGGCTATACTGTTTGTGGGATGATTCCCTTTCACTTTTTTTTTTAAGTTTAGACTCTGAATGAATGAGTATGTGTTAGTTTCTTATTGCTGCTATAATAAATAATTGAAGACTTAGTGGCTTAAAACAATACCAATTTATATCTTTTCTTTCAGGAGGACACAAGTCCCCAAACAAGAAATGAACAGGACTGTGTTCCTTCCAGCAACTTTGGGAAGCAGTTTCCTTGCCTTTCCCAGCCTCTGGAGCCCTCTGGCATTCATTGGCTCACGTATGCCAGCAGAGTAGCAATCCAGGATAAGCACACCATCATAGTATCTTTAACTTCATCTCATCTGCAAATGTAAATGTAAATATTATTTAGCCATGTAAATAACATATTCACAGGGTCTGAGGATGAAGATGTGTATATCTTTGGGGGAACATTATTCTGCCTAACATAGACAGTAGAAAGACCATAAAAATTAGGCAAATACCTGAATTTCATTCCTTTATTAACATTTGAGAGTCTATTTTCCATTTAAAAACAATCCCTTACATTAAGTTTTATGCTCTCTAAAGCATTTTCACACTCATGATCATACTTGAGCCTTAAAATAGCCTTGTGAAAGAGATAGGGGAGATATTATGTCCATTTTATAGATGAGTTTATGCATTTGTTTGTAAAAGTTTAGTGGCTTGCTGCAAGGCACACAGCTAGTGAATTCGAGATTTAAAATATAATACCATGTTTTCTAACTATAAATCTTTCTCTCCACTATTTCGTAAGTTTTTCTCGAGAGTTTTCTAAAAATATATTCACATACAAAAAAATTGACAGAATCACCAAAAAAGGTTTTAGTCTTAAAGATGTGATGAACAATTCTGAAGCCAAAGAACTCTCAGTAATAGTGGGAGTGTATTCTATCATTCCAACCCAAAAAGCTCTGTCATTTTTAAGAGATAAGAGTGAAACAGAAAAAGTCAAGAAAATTCTATACACTTTGAGTAAAGAGGACATGTTGAATGAAGTGAGGACTTCCTGCCCAAAGCAGCAGGGCAGTCAGGACAGATCGGGGTAGGGAGCAGTCCAGCAGCTCAGGCACCAAGGAAAGCAAGGATGACCTTGGCAACTGCTGTTTGCTGCTATGCAGCAGAACTGCATAGAACCAGAAGCGAACTGGCAGCCTAGACAGAACTTGCTCAGTGACAATGACCCCAGGTGGTGAGAGCTGGCAACACAGAGGGGGAAGACCTTTTCTTGTTTTAGAGTTTTTGAAGATGTGGACAGAAATGAGTGCAGTGGCTCTGACTGTGGAAACTCACTTGGAGCACGTTGTTCTTGGTGAGGAAGGTATAAAATGTGTTACACTTGCCTAAGGATGGGGGGTTGGGGAAGTCTCCTCAAGTCTGCATTCTGAGTGGTAGAAGTTGTGTAAGCCAAGGAATGCCTCAAGCAAGATTTGGAAATTTTATAATGGTGTCCATTCCTCCCATTTGATATAATTAGAATAACTTTCTTTAAAAGTCAATGTCAAGAGATAATCATGGCTGTTTCTAGGTAAATATTTAAATGCCTTTCATCTTGGGATCCGCCAACCCCCAAAGTGATTTTTTTTTTTTTTAGTTTAGTATATTCACTCTTTCTGCTACAAAGTTTTATGAGTTTTGAGAAATGCATCATGTCATATATCCATCATTATAAAATCATACAGAATAGTTTCACCATCCCCCAAATTCCCCTGTATCTCAACTGTTCATCACCCTCCACCTTGAATCCCAGGCAACCACTCATCTGTCTACTATCTCTACAGTTTTGCCTTTTCTAGAAAGTTACATAAGTGGAATAACACAGTGCGTAACCTTTGCAGACTGTTTTTTTTCCACTTAGCATTATTCATTTGTCTTTGTGTATCTTTACATTTCATCGTTTTTACTTTTCCCCTCTGAATAATATTCCATTTATAGATTACTATAGTTTGTTTATCCATTTACCTATTGAAGGACATCTTGGTTGCTTTCAGTGTTTGTGATTATGAATAAAGTCACCATCAACATTTGCACAGTATGTAAGCATAAACATTTTATTGGGGTTTACCATACCATCAAACAAAGCACAGCTATATTGGGTTTGGTAAGAGACTGCCAAACTGTCTTCCAAAGCAGTTGCACTATTTTACACTCCTAGCAGCAATGAATGAGAGTTCCTGTTGCTCCGCATCTTCACCAGCAGTTGGTTTTTGGATTTTAGTCACTTGTAACATGCATGTACGGGCATCTCCTTATCATTTTAATTTACAGGTCCTTAGTTACAAATGACTTGAGGATATTTCCAAATGTTTATTTGTTATTTGTATATCTTCTTTGAGGTATCTGTTCAGAACTTTTGTCCATTTAAAAATTGGGGTATCAATTTATTGCTGAGGTTTAAGAGTTCTTTGTATATTTTGCATACAAAAGTCTTTTATCAGGTATGTGTTTGACAAATGTTTTGTCCCAGTGTATGGCTTATCTTTTCATTCTTTTTCCTGGGTGTTTCACAGAGCAGAGTTTTTAATTTTAATGCAGTCCAACATCAATTTTTCTCTTTCATGGATCAAGCTTGTTGTTTTTGACTTGCTGTTTNTGAGCATATTCCTTGCTAATATATATATATACTCTTATAGTTTGAAAATCCAGAATTAAAAAAGCAAAACACTTTCAGACAGAGAAAAGAGTGTTAAATAAATGTTTTCTAAGATCATTAAACAGAAAATTAGTGCAAAAAACTGTTTTTGGTTTTATGAATAAATGAGTGTGTCATCTGACACACAACTCCCATTACAGTCTCTGTATTTTTCTGATTATCTCTTCTTAATTTAATTTCTATTCTGCTGCTATCGCTGTGGCACTGACAAGCTGGATGCTTAAAGATGATCAGAATGCCAACATGTCTTTGGTTATGCTTCTGAAAGTATAGCCTAGTTCTTTGAGGTATAAAATAGAAGGCTTAAAAATCTAAGAATGGAACTTCAGAGAGAAAAAAATTTAGGAATGAATTTGAATCATAGCATCACTGAATTATTTTTATCTTTAAAAGGTAAAATTTACAAGCAAGATCAAGGTTATGGGTCTTTTGAGTCCCTTATATTACCCTTGATTGACAATAGTCAGGGCAAAGATATACTGTAAATTAAAGACTTACATTTATTATTCCATTTTAGATTACATATGCAAACTGCCTTTCAATTCTTATAATTTAATCAAGTAAATTAGTATGGCCTCTGTACCTCTCCTGGTGGCTCAGACAGTAAAGAATCCACCTACAATGCAGGAGACCTGGGTTTGATCCCTGGGTTGGGAAGATCCCTGGAGAATGGACTGGCTACCCACTCCAGTATTCTTGCCTGGAGAATTCCAAGGACAAAGGAGCCTGGTGGGCTAGAGTCCATGGGGTCGCAAAGAGTTGGATATGACTGAAAGACTATTCATTTCACTTTCACTTTCTGTACCTAGGGAAAAAATATACCTTATCTTTTGCCATTATATCCTTTAATCTTCCCGAATTCCTACAAAGTAGCTATGATTATTCCCATTTCATAAAAGAGAACTGATACTCTGGGAAGTTCAGTAACCCAATGGCACAGCTAATTTATGGTGTAGGTGGATTTTGAACACAGGACTAACTGATTCAAAAGCCTAAGCTTTCTCAACTATCAACACAGAAATAGGAATCAACTATATGCTTTATGTTTGTATATAAACAGTTCCGTTTTGGATGGAGATGAGGAAGAATTGACACAAATATAGATCCTGGTGTGATGAAAAATCATCTCCTAAGGTGTTACCCCACGGCCAAGGTAAGAGAAACCCAAGTAAGATGGTAAGTGTTGCAAGAGGGCATCAGAGGGCAGACACACTGAAACCATACTCACAGAAAACTAGTCAGTCTAATCACACTAGGACCACAGCCTTGTCTAACTCAATGAAACCAAGCCATGCCTGCGGGGCAACCCAAGACGGGCGGGTCATGGTGGAGAGACCTGACAGAATGTGGTCCACTGGAGAAGGGAATGGCAAGCCACTTTAGTATTCTTGCCTTGAGAACCCCATGAACAGTAGGAAAAGGCAAAATGATAGGATACCAAAAGAGGAACTCCCCAGTCATTAGGTGCCCAATATGCTACTGGAGATCAGTGGAGAAATAACTCCCAGAAAGAATGAAGGGATGGAGCCAAAGAACAAACAATACCCAGTTGTGGATGTGACTGGTGATAGAAGCAAGATCCGATGCTGTAAGAGCAATATTGGATAGGAATCTGGAATGTCAGGTCCATGAATCAAGGCTAATTGGAAGTGGTCAAACAAGAGATGGCAAGGGTGAACGTTGACATTCTAGGAATCAGTGAACTAAAATGGACTGGAATGGGTGAATTTAACTCAGATGACCATTATATCTACTACTGTGGGCAGGAATCCCTCAGAAGAAATGGAATAGCCATCATGGTCAACAGAAGAGTCCAAAATGCAGTACTTGGATGCAATCTCAAAAACGACAGAATTATCTCTGTTCGTCTCCAAGGCAAACCACTCAATGTCACAGTTATCCAAGTCTATGCCCCAACCAGTAATGCTGAAGAAACTGAAGTTGAATGGTTTTATGAAGACTTACAAGATCTTTTAGATCTAACACCCAAAAAAGATATCCTTTTCATTATAGGGGACTGGAATGCAAAAGTAGGAAGTCAGGAAACACCTGGAATAACAGGCAAATTTGGCCTTGGAATGTGAAATGAAGCAGGGCAAAGACTAATAGAGTTTTTCAAAGAAAATGCACTGATCATAGCAAACACCCTCTTCCAACAACACAAGAGAAGGCTCTACACATGGACATCACCAGATGGTCAACACCAAAATGAGATTGATTATATTCTTTGCAGCCAAAGATGGAGAAGCTCTATACAGTCAGCAAAAACAAGANATATTCTTTGCAGCCAAAGATGGAGAAGCTCTAAACAGTCAACAAAAACAAGACCGGGAGCTGACTGTGGCTCAGATCATGAACTCCTTATTGCCAAATTCAGACTGAAATTGAAGAAAGTAGGGAAAACCGCTTGGCCATTCAGGTATGACCTAAATGAAATCCCTTATGATGATACAGTGGAAGTGAGAAATAGATTTAAGGCTCTAGATCTGATAGATAGAGTGCCTGATGAACTATGGAATGAGGTTCGTGACATTGTACAGGAGACAGGGATCAAGACCATCCCCAAGGAAAAGAAATGCAAAAAAGCAAAATGGCTGTCTGGGGAGGCCTCACACATAGCTGTGAAAAGAAGAGAGGTGAAAAGCAAAGGAGAAAAGGAAAGACAGAAGCATCTGAATGCAGAGTTCCAAAGAATAGCAAGAAGAGATAAGAAAGCTGTCTTCAGGGATCAATGCAAAGAAACAGAGGAAAACAACAGATTTACAATAGGATTTCCCATCTGGAGGTCACGTCAGGGTTATTTTAGATTGAACTCATCAATAAGAGCTCCCTGTTTTTCTTTTATATTCATTTAATCCGATGCTAGAACAGATACTTTAATTAACATTTTAAACTTTTACATCTTTTTAACTAAAAATATTTTGACTTGCTAGTATAGATGCATAGTGTAAAATTGAAAAGGTATATGAGAAGATAGACAATAAAATGTAAGTTTTCGTCTAATCTCTGACTCCTGGCCATCCATTTTTCTTTCTCTCTTGATTGTGAATTTTATACTTTGGGTGCTGAATCGCTTTACACTACACAGTTGGCCCTCTGTATCCACACATTCCACATCCATGAATTCAACCACCGTGGGT
>SJYQ01008552.1:160742-244116 GCA_006410935.1 Redunca redunca | reverse complement strand
CACACAAAAAGAAAACTACAGGCCAATATCACTGATGAACATAGATGCAAAAATCCTTAACAAAATTCTAGCAATCAGAATCCAACAACACATTAAAAAGATCATACACCATGACCAAGTGGGCTTTATCCCAGGGATGCAAGGATTCTTCAATATCCACAAATCAATCATTGTAATTCACCACATTAACAAATTGAAAAATAAAAGCCATATGATTATCTCAATAGATGCAGAGAAGCCTTTGACAAAATTCAACACCCATTTATGATAAAAACTCTCCAGAAAGCAGGAATAGAAGGAACATACCTCAACATAAAAAAAAGCTACATATGACAAACCCACAGCAAACATTATATTCTTTCTAATATGCTCCTTTTCTTCTCAGCCCTTTTCCACCATAACCCACACCTAACTAACCTTATGTGAGCAGGACCTGCACATCCACTAATTTAAGCCAATGATTTCTAGATTTATCTGTCATAGCAACTGGTGTTACCTTGACTAACTCAGAAACTGGTGTCAGAAATGGGATGCTACTAAGCAAAAACTTAAAATATGTGGCACTGTCTTAGCAGTTCGTCAGTTCTGTTCAGTTCAGTCACTCAGCCGACTCTTTAAGGAGTTGTGTCCAACTTCTTACGACTCCATGGACTGCAGCACACCAGGCTTCCCTGTCCATTACATGTCCCAGAGTTTGCTCAAACTCATGTTCGAGTTGGTGATGCCATCCAACCATCTCATCCTCTGTCATCCCCTTCTCCTCCTGACTTCAATCTTTCCCAGCATCAGGGTCTTTTCCAATGAGACAGTTTTTCGCAGCAGGTGGCCAAGTATTGGAACTTCAGTTTCGGCATCATTCCTTCCAATGATTATTTAGGACTGATTTCTTTTAGGATTGACTGATTTGAACTCCTTGCAGTCCAAGGGACTCTCAAGAGTCTTTTCCAACACCACAGTTCAAAAACATCAGTTCTTTGGTGATCAGCTTTCTTTATGGTCCAACTCTTACACCCATGCATGACTACTGGAAAAACCATAGCTTTGATTACCCAGACCTCTGCCAGTAAAGTAGTGTCTCTGCTTTTTAATATGGTATCTAGGTTTGTCACAGCTTCTCTTCCAAGGGGCAATGGTGTTTTAATTTCATGGCTGCAGTCACTGTCTGCAGTAATTTTGGAGCCCAAGAAAATAAGTCCTGTCACTGTTTCCAATGTTTCCCCATCTATTTGCCATGAAGTGATAGGACCAGATACCATCATCTTAGTTTTTTGAACATCAAATTTTAAGTCAGCCTTTTCACTTTCATCATGAAGCTCTTTAGTTCCTCTTTGCTTTCTGCTATAAGGTTGCTGTCCTCTACATATCTGAGGTTGTTCTCCCTGCAGTCTTGATTACAACTTGTGCTTCATCCAGTCCAGTGTTTTGCATTATATACCCTGCATACAAGTTAAATAAGCAGGTGACAATACAGCCTTGATGTACTCCTTTCCCAACTTGGAACTAGTCCGTTGTTCCATGTCCAGTTTTAACTGTTGCTTCTTTAACTGCATACAGATTTCTCAGGAGGCAGGTAAGGTGGTCTGGTATTCCCACCTGTTTCAGAATTTTCCACAGTTTGTTGTGATCCACACAGTCAAAGACTTCAGAATAGTCAGAGAAGCAGAAGGAGAATGTTTTTTCTAGAATTCTCTTGCTTCTTCTATGATCCAACAGATGACGGCAATTTGACCTCTGGTTCCTCTGTCTTTTCTAAATCCAGCTTGAACATCTGCAAGTTCTCAGTTCATGTACTGTTAAAGCCTCACTTGGAGAATTTTGAACATTACTTTGCTACCATGTGAGATGAGTACAATTGTGCAGTTTCAGCATTCTTTGGCACTGCTTTTCTTTGGGATTAGAATGAAAACTGACCTTTTCCAGTCCTGTGGCCACTGCTGAGTTTTTCAAATTTGCTGGCATATTGAGCACAGCACTTTCACAGCATCATCTTTTAGGATTTGAAATAGCTCAACTGGAATTCCATCACCTCCACTAGCTTTGTTCACAGAGATGCTTCCTAAGGCCCACTTGACTTCACATTCCAGGATGTCTGGCTCTAGGTGAGTAATCACACTGTTGTGATTATCTGGGTCATGAAGATCTTGTTTGTATAGTTCTGTGTATTCTTGCCACGTCTCTTAATATCTTCTGCTTCTGTTAGGTCCATACCATCTCTATCCTTTATTGTATCCATCTTTGCCTGAAATGTTCCCTTGATATCTCTAATTTTCTTGAAGAGATCTCTAGTCTTTTTCATTCTATTGTTTTGCTCTATTTCTTTGCACTGATAACTGAGGAAGGCTTTCTTATCTCTCCTTACTATTCTTTGGAACTCTGCATTCAAGTGAGTATATCTTTCCTTTTCTTGTTTGCCCTTAGCTTCTGTTCTTTTCTCAGCTATTTGTAGGGCCTCCTCAGACAACCATTCTGCCCTTTTGCATTTCTTCTTCTTGGGGATGGTTTTCATCACTGCCTCTTGTACAGTGTTATAAACCTCTGTCCATAGTTCTTCAGGCACTCTATCAGATCTAATCCCTTGAATCTATTTGTCACTTCCACTGTGGAATCATAAGGGATTTTGTTTAGTTCATACTTGAGTGGCCTAGTGACTTTCCCTACTTTCTTCAATTTAACTCTGAATTTTTCAATAAGGACTTCATGATCTGAGCCACAGTCAGCTCCTGATCTTGTTTTTGCTGACTGTAGAGCTTCTCCATCTTTTGCTTCAAATAATAAAATCAATCTAGTTTGACCATCTGGTGATACCCATGTGTAGAGTCATCTCTTAAGTTGTTGGAAGAGGGTGTTTGCTATAACCAGTGCATTCTCTTGGCAAAACTGTGTGTGTGTGTGTGTGTGTGTGTGTGTGTTTTGGTGTTAGTTCTACAAAGTCTTATAGGTCTTCATAAAACCATTCAACCTCAGCTTCTTCGGCATTAGTGGTTGAGGCATAGACTTTGATTACTGTGATACTGAATGGTTTTCCTTGGAAATGAACAGAGATCATTCTGTCGTTTTTGAGATTGTACCCAAGTACTGCATTTTGGACTCTTGTTGACTGTGAGGGCAACTCCATTTCTTCTAAGAGATTCTTGCCCACAGTAGTAGATATAATGGTCATCTGAATTAAATTTGCCCATTCTGGTCCACTTTAGTTCACTGATTACTGAAATGTTGATGTTCACTCTTGCCAGCTCCTATTTGAGCTGGGGAGTTCATCTTTCAGTGTCAGATCTTTTTGCCTTTTCATACTGTTCATGGGGTTCTCAAGGCAAGAATACCGAAGTGGTTTGTCATTCCCTTCTCCAGTGGACCACATTCTGTCAGTACTCTCTACCATGACCCATCCATCTTGGGTGGCCCCACATGGCATGGCTCATATTTTCACAGAGTTAGACAAGTCTGCAATTCCAGTGGTCAGTTTGGTTGGTTTCCTGTAATTGTGGTTTCCACTCTGTCTGCCCTCTGATGGATAAGGATAAGAGGCTTGTGGAAGCTTCCTCATGGGAGGGACTGTCTGTGGGGGAATCTGGATCTTTCTCTGATGGCCTGGGCCATGCTCAGTAAATCTTTAATCCAATTTTCTGTTGATGCGTGGGGCTGTGTTCCCTCCCTGTAGTTTGGCCTGAAACCAAACTATGGTAGGGGTAATGGCGGTAATGGTGACTTTCAAAAGGACTTATGTCCAGACTCTTATATTCAGTGCCCCTGACCCCATGGCAGGCCACTGTCGACCCATGCCTCTGCCAGAGACTCCTGGACACTCACAGGGACATCTGGCTCAGTCTTTTTTGGGGTTACTGCTCCTTTCTCCTGGGTCCTGGTGTGCACAAGGTTTTGTTTGTGCCCTCCAAGAGTTGGGTGGTAGGCTACAAAAAATTAGTACTATGAGTTTGAATATGTAGAATGATACCATTTGCAGACAGAATATTTGGGGGAATTGCTGTTGGTAATTAATCAAGTAAACAATACCAAACATCCATTAAGGTTTTCTTTAGAACTAAAAGGAGTTAGAAAATGCAATTTTAATCGTGTATATTATTTGCTTATAGCTAAACTCAGCAAAGTACTAAAATTAGTTACAAATTGACTCATAATTAGAAATGAAAAGTGGAAGACTAAAAAATTGGTGACTTAAAGTTTTGACAAACTTGACTCTGGCCATTGCATATTAGGAAAGACAATTTGAAAATAGATTGAGAAACCTGGTCAATTAAATTGGTTTATAAGTATATCCACCCCACCAGTTTTGTTGATTTATCTCAAAGAGGCTTCCATTGAGTTGAAGGGCAAGAGACAAGGATAAAAACAAATACATTAGGCTTGAGAATTATGTCCAAGAAAGAACTTGTGAGTATGTGATTATGAGCATACAGTACTATCTGAAAACAAAAAGGATGGAGCCTTTTAAATTTTTGATGAACTGTATTGTCAAAGACATCAGAAGTCCAGACTTTAAAAACAACTGCAGCAACAACAAAACTTGAACTCTCCAGGGTATAAAGCAACCATCATGTTTCTGAATTTGAACCAGCAAGAAGCAGACTGCAGAAGGAGAGTATGTGTCCCATCACCAGCTTCAAATGGAATCATGGAGAATAATTTACAAGAGAGACTCCTTCCTGCAGGTAGAAGCAGGGCCAGAGAGAAATATGCACAAGAGACTTCCTCCCAGAAATTAGAAACAGGGCCTCACTAAGAAACTTTTATCATGCAGACTGGGGGCTTTCAAGAAGCCCACAATAATGTTTTCTTGTTTGCTGTGGACCAGAGTCTGCTTGATGTTTCCCAGTACTCTCATTCCTAAGAAGATAGCTTTTAATTGCTACTATATTTACCATTGTTCATTGGGAAGAAGGTGTAGATAACTAGTCTTTTAGTTTATAGTTTATGAGGAAGCACACCAGAAGGAGAAGAGTGGTGTGCCAGATGCAGTATCTATCAGTAGCTGGGAGTTGTTTATCTTTCTGACCGTAGTAGTGGTTAAGTGAAATTTTATTTATTTATTTTTTCTGTTTTGTAATTGGAGGATAATTGCTTTAAAATGTTGTATTGGTTTCTGCCACATAACAATGCATATCAGCCATAATTATAAGTGATATATATATATATAGGCTTTGCTGGTGACTCAGATGGTAAAGAATCTACCTGTATTGGGAAGATCCCCTGGAGTAAGGGAATGGCTACCCACTTCAGTATTCTTGCCTGGAGAATTCCATGGATAAAGGAGACTGATGGGCTCAGACCGTGCTGTCACAAAGGGTGGGGCACGACTGAGTGATGAGCACACACACACACACATATACATATATATATATATGCATGTATATATCTTTCCCTGAGCCTTCCCCCCGCCCTCATCCCACCCCTCTCGGTCTTCACAGAACCCCGGGGTGGTCTCCCTGTGTTATACAGCAGCTTCCCACTAGTTATCCATTTCACACACTATAGTGTATATATGTCAATGCTACTCTCTCAATTCATCTTACCGTCTCCTTCCCCCCAAAAGGCAGCCTGTGGTAGAAATGGAGGAGCTGTTCACTAAAAGCTTGAGTCTCTTTACTCCTGGTGAACAATTAGACTGGCATTCCCAGCCCCCCTTGAAGTTGATGTAGCCATTTCACTGAGTTTTGAACCGTAACATGTCAGCAGAAGTTACATGTGGCCCCTGAACAATCCTGGTCTCACATGCCATCTACTTCAGGGATGATGATTCCCTGAGTCATTCTGAAGACTATGTTGACAATGAAAGCATCTGAACAATCCTGTGGAGCAAAGCCCTTTGTTTCTCCTTCTCACTACACCAGTAGAACAAGAATGAGTAAGAAAGAAAGGCCTATTGTGTTAAGCCATCGATATATTTGGGTTTATCCATTTCACGGTGGTATCCCAACAACTGCTTTAGGAAAGGTTTCCCAGAAGAAAAGAAAAGTGAAATGGCCTCTTCAATTTATTTCTAATGAAGACACATATCTCTTTAGTGGGAAAAGCATGAACAAAAACTATAAGACTAGATTGATCTTCAAAAGAATACTTGAAAGTTGGGTCAAGTCATCCACCCCAACTTTGATTATTCCTACTCTAACATATTGATCAATAAAAATGAAAATGATCTACATAGCTACTATATATTGAGCAATTATCTTCCAGGTGCTAACCTAAGCCCTTAGAACACATTATCTCATTTAAATTTCAAAGTCCCTCTGAGAACTAGATATTATTATCTCTGTTACACGAGTGAGGAAACTGAGGCATTGAGTTATAAGTAACTGACTCATAAGAGGTAGACCTAGAATTTTAACTCAGATTGGTCTATCCACACTCTCCCCATTATGAATTACTTCTTTGTATGTCATAGAAAGCAAAGCACTTTAAAACTTCCCTGCTTTACCCATCCCATGGAAATAAAAATATGCCTGGGATGACTGAGGTTTCATGGTAGGGTTTTCCAAAATGACTCAAACTGTGTCTCTCTTAAGTACATTTTCAGTTGATTACCAAAACCACCACTCATCTTACTGTTCCACTGTCACTCAATCAATGCCCCGAAAATCCCATAAAATTATAACTCTTTTGGGTTTGTATCACTGAATTCTAGCCTCTCCATTCCAATGAATATAGACATTACACATTAATGACTTAGTGGTTGCTTTTCATTACCTTCTCATTAAAAGTCAAGCAAAAAAAAAGAATACTTGCACATTTGGGGGTCTTGCATTTATTTTCTTCTTGTGGTTGATTCGCAATTGTGCTTCATGTAATTATCCTATTACTCTTTAGAAAATGATGATGCTCTTGCCCCACAGAAGCAAAAGCCCAACCAAGAGGATCTATGTTCTGGTGCCAGTGCCAGCTGTTGGAAATTATCTTCCAGCTCAGATTCGATTTGTTGCTTTTAGATTTTAGGGTCTACTGTGCAATCCCCAGAAACAACATTTATTTCAAAGATTAAAAAGACACTAATTAGTCACATTAAAGTACCTGATCTAAATGTTCTGTTAAGGGATTTCCAAGTTGCTACAACGGCTTGAGACTTTATACAGTGTCTAATGGGTTGTACTGTAGAATATTTTTGGGGTACTGGAGTAGGGGATATAATGCTGGGATGCTGTTAGAAGGGTTTGAGATGACATGTGGCTGAGGACTGGATAGATTCAGGAAGATTTACACCAAAGAATTAAAATCCACAGGGAAGTGCCTTTATGAGACCTGACCATCCAGGAGGCAGTAGGGGGTAGTATTTAAATAAAAGCAAGGTAAAACACCTTGTCATCTATCTTCCCTATACATATTAATGTTATTTCTAGTATAACATATTTATAGAGTGCCTAAAACCTGGTAGGGATGTTACAAATGTGTTGCAAATCTGACTTATCTAACTATGTGCAGTTATGTTTTCGAATGTCCTTATTATAAATATTTATAATTAATGTCTCAATTGAAAAGTGCTTGATAATAATCAGGATTTCTTCTCTAAGAATGAGGTACTCAAGTCAAGTACTATATAGGTCTAAGTGGTGAGTATAATTAAGGAAAAAAAAAACACCCGAATTCAGTGTATACACGTAAAATCTCAAGCAAACACTGAAGGATACAAAAAAACATAGAAGCCATTATTATTGCAAGTCTTTAAAATTAAATGAAATAATGAGTTTTTTTTCAGAGATATTCACATAAACTGTTAGGAATTCACATCTTTTGGGATAGAAAAGTCAGTATGGGAATAGAGTTATAAGAATTTAGAAAGGATTGTAAGCCAGGGACATAAATATATAGACTATAAGATTTTTAATATTCTAGTTTACATAAGCTGCATTTTAAGAAGATTTTGAAATGTAAAACCAGATTTTCACTTTGTGATTAAAATAATGCTAATAAGAAAGGTAGGTGTTTCAACTTCTTTAAAACATGTACTCAGTACTACAGCAGCGGTCCAAAGAATAGCAAGGAGAGATAAGAAAGCCTTCTTAAACGATCAATGCAAAGAAATAGAGGAAAACAACAGAATGGGAAAGACTAGAGATCTCTTCAAGAAAATTAGAGATACCAAGGGAACATTTCATGCAAAGATGGGCTCGATAAAGGACAGAAATGGTACGGACCTAACAGAAGCAGATATTAAAAAGAGATGGCAAGAATACACAGAAGAACTGTACAAAAAGGATTTTCACGACCCGGATAATCACGAAGGTGTGATCACTCATCTAGAGCCAGACATCCTGGAATGTGAAGTCAAGTGGGCCTTAGAAAGCATCACTACGAACAAAGCTAGTGGAGGTGATGGAATTCCAGTCGAGCTGTTTCAAATCCTGATAGATGATGCTGTGAAAGTGCTGCACTTAATATGTAAGCAAATTTGGAAAACTCAGCAGTGGCCACAGGACTGGAAAAGGTCAGTTTCATTCCAATCCCAAAGAAAGGCAATGCCAAAGAATGCTCAAACTACCGCACAATTGCACTCATCTCGCATGCTAGTAAAGTAATGCTCAAGATTCTCCAAACCAGGCTTCAGCAATACGTGAACCATGAACTTCCAGATGTTCAAGCTAGTTTTAGAAAAGGCAGAGGAAACAGAGATCAAATTGCCAACATCCTCTGGATCATGGAAAAAGCAAGAGAGTTCCAGAAAAACATCTATTTCTACTTTATTGACTATACCAAAGCCTTTGACTGTGTGGATTACAATAAACTGTGGAAAATTCTGAAAGAGATGGGAATACCAGACCACCTGACCTGCCTCTTGAGAAATCTGTATGCAGGGCAGGAAGCAACAGTTAGAACTGGACATGGAACAACAGACTGGTTCCAAATAGGAAAAGGAGTACGTCGTTGCTGTATATTGTCACCCTGCTTATTTAACTTGTATACAGAGTACATCATGAGAAATGCTGGACTGGAAGAAACACAAGCTGGAATCAAGATTGCTGGGAGAAATATCAATAACCTCAGATATNAAGGAGATCAGCCATGGGATTTCTTTGGAAGGAATGATGCTAAAGCTGAACCTCCAGTACTTTGGCCACCTCATGTGAAGAGTTGACTCATTGGAAAAGACTCTGATGCTGGGAGAGATTGGGTGCAGGAGGAGAAGGGGACTACAGAGGATGAAATGGCTGGATGGCATTACTGACTCGATGGACGCGAGTCTGAGAACACTCCGGGAGTTGGTGATGGACAGGGAGGCCTCACATGCTGCAGTTCATGGGGTCGCAAAGAGTTGGACATGACTGAGAGACTTCACTTTCACTTTCTTTCACTTTTCTGTATTCTTGCCTTGAGAAACCCATGAACAATATGAAAAAGCAAAAAGATAGGACACTGAAAGATGAACTCCCCAAGTCAGTAGGTGCCCAATATGCTACTGGAGATCAGTGGAGAACTAACTCAAGAAAGAATGATGAGACGAAGCCAAAGCAAAAACAACATCCAGTTGTAGGTGTGACTGGTGATGGAAGCAAGGTCTGATGCTGTAAAGAGCATAGGAACCTGGAATGTTAGGTCTAAGAATCAAGGCAAATTGGAAGTGGTCAAACAGGAGATGGCAAGAGTGAACGTCGACATTCTAGGAATCAGCAAACTAAAATGGACTGGAATGGGTGAATTTAACTTTAACTCAGATGACCATTATATCTACTACTGTGGGCAAGAATCCCTTAGAAGAAATGGAGTAGCCATCATAGTCAACAAAAGAGTCTGAAATGCAGTGCTTGGATGCAATCTCAAAAATGACAGAATCATCTCTGTTCGTTTCCAAGGCAAACCATTCAATATCATGGTGATCTAAGTCTATGTCCTGACCGGTGATGCTGAAGAAGCTGAAGTTGAATGGTTCTATGAAGACCTACAAGACCTTCTAGAACTAACATCCAAAAAAGATGTCCTTTTCATTATAGGGGACTGGAATGCAAAAGTAGGAAGTCAAGAAAAACCTGGAGTAACNTATCATGGTGATCTAAGTCTATGTCCTGACCGGTGATGCTGAAGAAGCTGAAGTTGAATGGTTCTATGAAGACCTACAAGACCTTCTAGAACTAACATCCAAAAAAGATGTCCTTTTCATTATAGGGGCCTGGAATGCAAAAGTAGGAAGTCAAGAAAAACCTGGAGTAACAGCCAAATTTGGCCTTGGAGTATAGAATGAAGCAGAGCAAAGGCTAATAGAGTTTTGCCAAGAGAACACACTGGTCATAGCAAACATCCTCTTTCAACAACACAAGAGAAGACTCTACACTTGGACATCATCAAATGGTCAACACCAAAATCAGACTGATTATATTCTTTGCAGCCAAAGATGGAGATGCTCTATACAGTTAGCAAAAACAAGACCGGGAGCTGACTGTGACTCAGATCATGAACTCCTTATTGCCAAATTCAGACTGAAATTGAAAAAAGTGGGGAAAACCACTAGACCATTCAGGTATGACCTAAGTCAAATCCCTTACAATTATACAGTGGAAGTGAGAAATAGATTTAAGGGCCTAGATCTGATAGATAGAGTGCCTGATGAACTATGGATGGAGGTTCGTGACATTGTACAGGAGACAGGGATCAAGAGCATCCCCATGGAAAAGAAAAGCAAAAAAGCAAAATGGCTGTCTGAGGAGGCCTTACAAATAGCTGTGAAAAGAAGAGAAGTGAAAAACAAAGAAGAAAAGGAAAGATATAGCTGTTTGAATGCAGAGTTCCAAAGAATAGCAAAGAGAGATAAGAAAGCCTTCCTCAGTGATCAGGGCAAAGAAATAGAGGAAAACAATAGAATGGAAAAGACTTGAGATCTCTTCAAGAAAAATAGAGACACCAAGGGAACATTTCATGCAAAGGTAGGCTCAATTAAAGACAAGAATGGTATGGACCTAACAGAAGCAGAAGATATTAAGAAGACATGGCAAGAATATGCAGAAGAACTGTGCAAAAAAGATCTTCATGACCCAGATAATCACGATGGTGTGATCACTCACCTAGAGCCAGACATCATAGAATGTCAAATCAAGTGGGCCTTAGGAATCATCACTACAAACAAAGCTAGTAGAGGTGATGGAATTCCAGTTGAGCTATTTCAAATCCTAAAAGATGAGGCTGTGAAAGTGCTGCACTCAATATGCCAGCAAATTTGGAAAACTCAGCAGTGGCCACAGGACTGGAAAAGGTCAGTTTTCATTCCAATCTCAAAGAAAGGCAATGCTGAAGAATGCTCAAACTACTGCCCAGTTGCACACATCTCACATGCTAGTAAAATAATGCTTGAAATTCTCCAAGGCAGGCTTCAACAGTATGTGAACCATGAACTTCCAGATGTTCAAGCTGGTTTTAGAAAAGGCAGAGGAACCAGACAGAGATCAAATTGCCAACAACAATGGATCATCGAAAAAGCAGAGAGTTCCAGAAAAACATCTATTTCTGCTTTATTGACCATGCCAAAGCCTTTGACTGTGTTGATCACCACAAACTGTGGAAAATTCTTCAGGAGATGGGAATACCAGACCACCTTGACCTGACTCTTGAGAAATCTGTATGCAGGCCAGGAAGCAACAGTTAGAACTGGACATGGAACAACAGACTGGTTCCAAATTGGGAAAGGATTATGTCAAGGCTGTATATTGTCACCCTGCTTATTTAACTTCTCTGCAGAGTGCATCATGAGAAACGCTGGGCTGGATGAAGTACAAGCTGGAATCAAGATTTCTGGGAGAAAAATCAATAACCTCAGAGATGCAGATGACACAACACTTATGGCAGAAAGCAAAGAGGAAGTAAGACCCTTTCGATGTTAGTCAAAGAGGAGAGTGAAAACGTTGGCTTAAAGGTCAACATTTAGAAAACTAAGATCATGGCATCTGGTCCCATCACTTCATGCCAAACAGATGGGGAAACAGTGTCTGATTTTATTTTTTTGGGCTCCAAAATCACTGCAGATGGTGATTGCAGCCATGAAATTAAACGGTGCTTACTCCTTGGTAGAAAAGTTATGACTGACCTAGACAGCATATTAAATAGCAGAGAGATTATTTTATCAACAAAGGTCCATCTAGAAAAGCTATGGTTTTTTCCTGTAGTCATATAAGGATATGAGAGTTAGACTATAAAGAAAGCTGAGTGCTAAAGAACTGATGCTTTTGAACTGTGGTGTTGAGGAATCCTCTCGAGAGTCCCTTGGACTCAAGGAGATCCAACCAGTCTATCGTAAAGGAAATCAGTCCTGAATATTCATTGGCAGGACTGATGCTGAAGCTGTAGCTCCAATACTTTGGCCACCTGATATGAAGAACTGACTCATTCGAAAAGACCCTAATGCTGGGAATGATGGAAGGTGGGAGAAGGGGATGACAGAGGTTGGGATGTTTGGATGTCATCATTGACTCAGTGGAAATGAGTTTGAGTAAACTCTGGGAGTTGGTGATGGACAGGGAGGCGTAGCGTGCTGCAGTCCATGTTGCAAAGACTGAGCGACTGAACTGAACCGAGTAATTTTCTCTCTCTAACCATATCTAAAAGTCCTCTCCACTAGCAGCTGGGCTTGAATGAGTCTATGTGCAAGGAAAGTTATGTTCTGTGGTATTAGGCTTATAAACACATGCTCTCAACTCCTCAGTTTATTTTAAAGCCTCAAAAATTCTTGACATTCCGAGGGCATAAAATATTTAGTTGGCTATTTTTACTTAAGGCCTTCTCCACTGAGACGTGCAAGTCTATATAGTTTTTTCTGTGAATGTAAAAGAGTTCCATGGTGTTCACTGGGTTTTGTAAGTCAACTCGCAATAAAACAGAAGTAGCTATGGGCTTGCAGGCTTCCCTGGTGGCTAGAAGGTAAAGAATCTGCCTGCAATGCAGGAGACCAGGTTCAATCCCTGGGCTGGGAAGATCCCCTGGAGGCATGGCAACCCACTCCAGTATTCTTGCCTGAAGAATGACCATGGACAGAGGGTCCTGGCCAGCTACATATAGGCCATCGGCTTGCAGAGTCGGACATGACTGAGCAACTAAGCACAGCATAGCAGTGGCTTGCACGCTTCATTTACCAGCTAAACAATGTAGCCTACCTACCCCTAGCATTGCCAGGCCAACAGCCATAATACTAGCTGATGACAAAACAACGGCTGTTTATGTTCGTGACTTGGTTTTTTAAACATTCAGAGAAGTGGATTTTAAAAATCAATCCTATTGTGAATTATCAGTACACTGTTAAATAGACACCAAAGGTTACTGACTATAAAGGACATATCCAGCCTACCTCCAAAGTAATGCATCATCATAAAAATTTAAAAAGGGGGCTGAAAGAAAATACTATGGGTTTATCTACAGGTACAGAAACTAAGGCAGGCTTTCAGAACAGAGAAAAAAATTTTTAAGGAAGAAAAAACCTTTACAAACTTAATTTCTAGAAAGTAATTATCAAGCTGCATGGTTGCATAAAGCCCTATTGATCCACATTTCTTTTTCTGTATGAACTCCACAGACTTGCATGACTTGGCATCAGTAAAAGCTAATGATGATTCATGTTATTAGCTTCAGCTGCCCCCGTCCCTAGGAACTCAGCTTTGACCTTTTACCAGCACTTTTCTCCCTAGCAAGCAGGATCATTCTCCAGGCATACTTCCTAATCATCCAAAAGCACCTGGAGAATGAGTTGCACCTGACTGGGTGAGGGGCTGGGAAGATAAGGAAAAAGAAAGATTCAGACTGAGGAGAGAATGTACCCTATCATGTGATCTGCCCAGCAATTTTGGGAAAACTTAAAAAGTAATATTACATATTGAGATTTCACTTACATAAAGGTAAAATAGTCATAATTACAAGACATGTTAAATGTTATCAGTTGATTTTAACTTTTAGCAGCAGCCTGCCCCCTCCCCTGCAAAAACCCATGCAATATTTACAAGTTCCTTTCTCCTTGATCAAACATTTATTGAGCTCCTAGCACTATGCTAGGCACTTCAACAGCATTCTACTGTGGTAATGTAGAAGTCATTAATTTTTTAAAATTAATTTCTTAGTGTCCTTTGCTTTAAATGGCTTCTGAGAGAAGTATTGATTTATGAAGCCATGGAAAACTGCTTCATAAATAACTAAGAAAAACCTCTACACCTCTCCTTCCTACTCTTTCCATCCTCCACTTGTCTTCCTTCACTTGCCTAGCCTTCCCCCAACATATGCCCTCTCATCTCCTTTCCACTTTTCTACTTGAGGCTGGATCAATGCAACATGCAGGTCCAGCATGAAATAGGAAAATTGGTTAACTTTAGTGATTAAAGTTACAGGAAAAAAAGAAACATTACAAGAGATTGGATTATTAGTTATTAGTCAAGCAAATAACCTAATTTGAGATTATAAAAATTGAAGATAATCTAAAGGGTAGTTAAAGAATTTTTTTCTTCAGTTTTGGTAATGGTTTGGTTTCCATAACACACACACTCATTGAAGGATTGCGTATCTTTGCAAATGTTTTGTTTCGATGATAACAATAAAGACTGTCCGTACTTTAAGACTTTGTGAGATTCTGTATCAATTAAAATTCTTATACAGCCTTCTGTATAAATCATAACTCCACCTTTCTTTCAAAATATGAAACCTAGAATAACATAACTCTTTTCTAACATAATAGTAGGGACTTCCCATGTGGCGCTAGTGGTAAAGAACCCACCTGCCAGTGCAGGAGACATAAGAGATGCGGGTTCAATTCCTGGGTCAGAAAGCTCCCCTAGAGGAGAGCACAGAAACCGCTTCCAGTATTCTTGCCTGGAGAAACCCGTGGACAGAGGAGCCTGGAGGGCTACGGTCCACAGGGTTGCAAAGAGTTGGACACCACTGAAGTGATTTAGCACACTTGCAATGTGATAGAAGCATACCTACTGGAATTCCTTTTCCCATTCTGTGTGGGTCAGATGATTTCATTCAAATCAGCCTACCATAATATCTCTCGTCAACATTTAGAGTCGAGAGTTGGCATATTTCACTTTCCAGTCCTTTAGCAACTTTATCTTTCCTTGGATTCCACAGAGCTAAATTACTTTTCAATTTCTTCTGGGATTTCATATTAAATTGCCTCCCCTGCAAAGAGACCCTGCCATCTTTATGTTCTCTTAATTGTAAGTTATTCCCTAAGATTGTTGCTCTGTCTGTGCTTTGTCCTTGGATATCTTTTACATTCTCTTAGTTTCAGTGATTCCCTTTCTCCTGACAACTCCCAAGTCTCAGGAGAAAAGTATGATGAGGGGGAATAGTATAAAGCTAGGTGTTGTAATATTTGCTTGGTTTGGAGACCTGTTCCCTATTAAATTTTGACGACTGACTTTATTGTATCCACGTGTGTTCGTGGGGGTGCTGGTATAAAGTTTGTAAAAAAAAAAAAAAAATACTAGTTATGATGACCTGAATAGAATACAATTCCTTTCTGTGGTTTTGTTTTCTTGTCTTGATTTTTCTTTAATCTTTTAACACATGAAACTTACATAGTAATCTTTTAACATGAGCATGGCATCCATTGTTATAGATGTTTCAGAGTTCTAAATATGAAAACAGAAGCCTTATGTATTTGAAGTTATCTAATTAATTACATTACTGGGTGAAATCCTTTTATTCCAGGTGCAGCTGACATCCAATACTAAATGAAATGGGTTGACTTTCATTTAAATGAAGGAACCAGCCTTTAAATGTGCATATTTCAATGATATTGGAAATGGCATAGTGAAGGAACCATGAGAAAAACAGTCTCTGGATGACAACAAATAAAATGTATCTGACAGTCAATTTACCGTAAAATTGGTAAAAAAAAAAAAAAGAAAGAAAGAAAGCCTCTTTGAACTTACATTCATCTGTAGAAACAGGTATTATCAATACATATCCACAATGAACAGGGCTGTTGTGAGAATTACATCGTCACATTCGGAATAGGGTAATATTATCATTAAATTCCAATGCAATACCTTTCTGGAAGATCTTTTCTGCAAAAAGCCCATCGTGGCTTATAGTTCCAATTGTAAGTTAATCCTCACATCTAAGAAAGTCAGCTATAGGATTACTTTGTTTTTAATCTCTATTTTACAGATAAGAAATGCTGGGTAAGTTTAAGTGATGACCTGTGATTTTTCACCTGGTCATAAGCAGAGCTGGAACTAGACTGATTTCTTACCTTTTTATTCAGTTTTTTGTCTGCTGGATGTAGCTTTTATTCAGAATTGATTCTGATGAATTATTCAGTTTCTATTCTAGATATAGATTTTTTGCATCAATTAATGTAAAATTATTATATATATATTAAAGTTTGGGCTTCCCAGATGGCAATAGAGTCCACCTGCCAATGCAAGAGATACAAGTTCAGTCCCTGGGTCAAGAAGATCCCCTGGAGGAGGGCATGGCAACCCACTCCAGTATTCTTTCCTGGAGAATCCCTTGGACAGAGGAGCCTGGCATGCTGTAGTCCATAGCATCTCAGAGTCAGACATGACTGAAGCAACTTAGCACACACGACTAGCAAATTTCTTCCTCCTCCAACAAGCTGAGTGAGTTCTCTCATCCCATGGGGAGAAAAACAGAGATACTTAAAAACACACACACATACAAAGAGGAATTAGCTCATTAAATACTCGTATTCAAATAACACTGGACTTTCTGACCAATATAGATGATGAAATTCACAGCCATGCATAAAACTAGCATCAGCATGCAATCTTTTCAGCTATCTTTTTTTTTTTTACAACTTTCAATCATCTTCAGTTTTAAATATTTAATGGTTTTCTTTCTTAGTAAGTTGTTAATGGTGTACAGGTTTCTTTTGCTCAAAGCTGCTTATGCATAGCACTAGCAGCAGGCAGTATTAGTGTTTTATCTGTATGTTGTTAATTTTCTTTAACATTTTTGCTTCTGTAAGAAGTTGTTTGATCATCTTCAGTTCAGTTCAGTTCACTCGCTCAGTCGTGTAGATATTTGTGTGCAGTTCTCTAAAAATTTTTAGCGTTCTAAAGTTTGGTAACATTTTCATATTTCACATGCTTTCTTTAGTCAGGATTAGTCTTTTGATTGAAGGCCATTTTATCTTTTATCACAAATATCTCTAAACTGTTATTGCATTTAAATTTTCCAATTTTAAGATATACTTTTTAATATTTCTAGTTAATGCAAATAACTCCCCTTTCCCCCCAGTTTGAATAAAGCACCTTTTTGTTTTTCCTTTCTCTCCCAGACTTAAACTCCATTCCTCTACTGATTGCTTCATGTAGTTAATGAGGGTGTTAATTTTAAGTTACACAGTTACAAAAAATAATTTAAAATGCTAAACAAACTCATGTATACCCGTGGCTGATTCATGTCAATGTATGGCAAAACCAATACAGTATTGTAAAGCAAAATAAAGTAAAAATAAAAATTTTTAAAAATAAATAAAACAACATGATCCAACAACAACATCAACAAAAATGCTAAACAAACCAAAAGAAACCCTTCTCTAGATTAAAAATTCAAAGTGATGTGGCATACATGTTGCTCCTCCGTCCATGGGATTTTCCAGGCAAGAGTACTGGAGTGGGTTGCCATTTCCTTCTCCAGGGAATCTTCCTGACCCAGGGATCGAACCCAGGTCCCCGGCATTGTAGGCACATGCTTTAGCATCTGAGCCACCAGGGAAGTCCTAAAAATAAGTAATATATGTTTTATTTGCACTGTTGTTTTCTTAATTAGAGATGGTCTATCTCCCAAACTAGATTGGTCAAATGACTCATGAAGTGGGGAAAGGAGTACAGGAAAATTTGGATGAATGGTGCTGATATGTACGCATACATTTTCTATAGTACTGGAAGACAGCAACACACAAGTCTATTCTGCAATCAAATTTTCCTTAAGAGTGCTCACAAAATTTCCTCAGGGTTTGTTTGCGGTATCATGGGCTACATGGAATTATCTTGGAAGGCAAATGAAGAAAGGTGATTGTTGCAAGAAGACAAAAATCACTTAAATATAATTAGAACTAGCAGCAGCATTCTGAATTCCAACTAATCAGATAACTATGTTGCTAATTTATACATGTGTCTTTTGACTTTTGAAACAACTTTGTAAGATAGAGAAGGTTACTCGAAGAATGACCCACACATTAACATCTTCCTGTAGAACTTAAGTTTGTCTTACTGCAACAATAATTTACTGCAAGTGATTATAGATTATTAGAACTCTGGACCTTTCAGTCGTATTTGCACTGAAGGGACTTAAATGCTGCATAAGGAAAGATCGTCATTAATTTGGGGAGATGGTCACGTGGGGAGTTTGCCATTTTCTTTTTCTTTCCTTGTTAAATAACATCATTTCTCTCGTGTTGTGTCAAGTGAGCGCGTGGGCGCGCGCGCACACACACACGAACAAAAAAGCACCCATTTAATCATTCAGAAGTGATTCCCCAAATGTTAAAAAGGGGGGATACAAACCAACGTTGCCTGTTTAAAGTAGCTTTCTCCTTGCTACCTGAAGTGTTTTGTTTTGCTGGGTGAAGGTGGGGAAGTTCATTTGGAAGGAAGGTCTGGAGGGACCCTCCACCTACAACTTTGAGAACATTTCTCCAGATGCCTCTTTCATAGCTCGGGCAATCTTTTGGACTGATTACTATGGCAAGGAGCAGTTCGAAGGCTCAGAAGTACCACTCTTTTCAGATGCCAAAGCTACCAAAGGGAAAAGGACGGGGGCGCTGTCCGGTGACTGTTCGCACGATTCCTCCAAGGCGGCGACCACCTCCAGGGATGCGCTCTCCGGCGCTGCCGTTCGTGTCCCACTCAGGTCCCACGGCCGGGGCGCAGGGATGCCAAGGCGCTGACCCTCCAAGCCGACGCTCTGGGGACTGAGTCACCCCAGCACGCCCTTTCCTGCTAAGCCACGGGCTCCAGCCGTCAAAAAACGCGCCAGGCCCACCTCAGTGGGCCCGGTCGTCCAGCCGCACCTAAGCCTCTAGAGCCAGGAGTCCCGCCGCGCGCTCCTCGCTTGCCTCCCCGATCCCAAACGCTAGCAGCCTCGCTGCCTCTCCCGGAAACGAGCCTGCTGAGCAAAGGAGGAGGAAAACCTTGGGCCTTCCGCTCTGATTGGTCTCCCCCCTCCGCGCGGGGCGAGGCAGCGATTGGCTACCCAGCGTTGTCAGTCGCAGAGGCCAGAGCCTTCGCCGGGGAAGCGCAGCCGGGCTTGGGTGCTCTGGCTGCCGCCGCGGCTGCTCTAGCCGGTGCAGCTGGGCGAGCTCGCGCGGGCGCCACCGCCTCCGCTGCTGCCCACCCCGCTGCGCCGCAGGCGCTGCCGGTCCTGCAGGCGGACGCCGGGGAGGGGCGGCCGAGAGAACGGAGCACGAGCAGGAGGCGGCGGCAGCGAAGTGATGCTGCCGTTGGGGATGGGGCAGCGGCAGCGGGGCAGCAGCATCTACGGGACCCCGGCTGCAGCGTCCCTGTGGCCCGCGGGCCAGCCAAGCGGCGGGAGACCACGCGCCCCACGGGTAAGGTCTGGCCCGGCAGTGCGCGCGCCGCCCCTCGGGCCACTGGTGTTATCTTTGGGGGTTTCGAGGCTCATTGTTCCGGGGGCATTCAGACAAAGGTGTTCGGGACCCGGGCTGCGAGTCCGGACGCACGGCTAGGCTGATGATCGCCCGGGTGCCACTCCTGCTCGTGCGTTTTCCCCTCTGAGCCGGCTGACTTTGATAGCGCGGGGATGGCATTGTGTGTGCATTTGCGTGTGTGAGCGCGCTGTTTAGGGCACTTTGCGGGGAGCGCGGTGGGTCCCCTCTCGCGTGAACCTACGTCCTTCAGGGCTCCAGGCTGGGATAGAGTGAATTGGATGCACTTGGCTTAGCTGGAGGGAGAGCGCACGAGAACGCACGGGGAAAGTCCTCAGTGGCTCATTTAAGAGCCTGGCAAATTGAAGTTTATTGCCTTGATGAAAAGAGGGAGCTGTCAGTGCGCCAGGGGACAGGCACATTCACCGAGGCTCCCCAAAGTCCCACTTTGCGCCGGGGACTTTGGAGGGGAGGAGATGAGAGAGGAAAGTAAAGGTTGGTCCGCTTCGCTGGGAAAAAGGATGACGGAGGTGGGCGGGGGGAGAGGAACGAGGGCTGGGGAATGGAGCTAGGCTTGGAGAGAGGCGACTTTTTTGTGTCGGACGCCCCACGTAGGAAGAGGAAGCTCGCTACACTTTTCGGGGATGCAGATTTGGGGAGGAGAGAGTCCAGCTTTGAGGGGCTGATTGAGGGTGTTCCTGGCCCGCGCCAGTGTGGGGCACGCGTGTCACTGGAACGGGGCGGGGCTCGAGTGCGGGTTCAGGTGGAACCCCTACCTCATCAAGCTGCCTTGGTAGATATATTCGGGTTCCGGACACGGCCGGGCGCGCGCGTGGCCGCTGCGAACTGTAGGGTGGCTCCGCCCTCCGAGAAAGTTCCAGCCCACTGGGGTCTGGGCAGCTAGACCTAAAGCAGGTTAACCTCCCAAGTGTAACCAGGGTTACGTACCCAGCTTCCTCCAGTACATACACTGTTTTTTTATTTTATATATTAGATTAACTTATTTTGTAAAGCCCTTGGGAGTTCCACCCGCGATGTAAACCTTTCCGCAGAAGGCTGGGTTTTCTTTTTTTGTTGTTATTGTTTTCGCTGCTGCAAATGCGTGGTGCTACCGGGCTAAGTCCAGATCTCCGGAGCCCAGTGCAGGGGCTTCTCCATCCCTCTTCCGGACGCACAAAGTTATTCTTGGCGAACGCTTTGTACGTGGTCTTTTGTCTCCTAGGAGTCTTTGCTTGGAAAGTTCTTGAAATACCTCGGCACTGACAGACTGTCCCTGCCTGGCATAGATGGAGAGGCTGTGGTCCTTTACAGAAGCGAATGAATTGTAGCGGGAATGGGAGTGGAGGGCAGCTCCCTTCTTACCAGCTAGAACCTTTGGAAAACATTTAAAAATTAGCTCAGTACAGGGAGCTGGATATTAAGCTGAGAACAGCACTTCCCCAGTTATATAGATCCTTAATCCCTTTCACTGGAGGAATATTTTGCCCCTAAACACAACGCAGCAGAACACAATAAAAATAAAACCCAAACCCCCGCGGCGGAAACGACTTTGGCGGGGCTCATTTCTGATTTGGCAAAGCTTAAAAAAAAAAAAAGTAAAAACACCTCATAGAAATGCCGTAGAAAAATCAGAAGGGAGCTGTCCAAAATGTCAGCATTTTTTACAAGTTTTTTAAATTTTATTTTAAAGATTACTTCCCCCCAATTTAGTAATTTAAAATAATTATGAAGCAGATGAATAATTACTGACGAACTAGGAATGATGTCAATTTTATGTCTGAGAATGGTTGCACATTTTTTTCATCACTTAATGCATGAACTGTAAATGGAATTTTTCGTTCTATTTTACTTGAACACTTATAGTTGCATTTGGGTTAGTACAAAATTGGCAGCGAGTACTTTCCCCTTAGTAGTCATCACATCTAGTTTAAAAGGCTAGTTTTTAGATATCATTAAAGAGAGTATAGCTTGTGATTGTTACATTTCAATGCAAAATTTACCTGTTGCCAGGTGAGTACTATAATATCACAATATTGGTTGTAACTTTTAGGACTTTATTAAGGTGGTTAAACACAATAAACGTGTTGTTGCATTACTAATCAATAGTTTTAAAATAAGCTTAAAACCACTTACTAAAAGCATCCTGTTATCAAAGTGGAACTTTTAAGGAAATTTTCAAATACTTGGCTAAGAATGTGGTTTTTCACTTTGCAAACAAATAATATCTTGTAAATCCACTGCATTATATATTGGGGCAAGTCACGACTTTCTAGGCAGAAACAGAGCTTTTGTATTCATTTTAAGGGGTTTTGAGGGTTTTTTTTTTTTTTTGGAGGGAACAGACTTTTATTTGGGAGTATTTTTCAGTTAAATACATTTTCAAAACCACCAAACAAAAATGTAACAAAGTGCAGAGAAATGTGTCAATGAGCAGAATAAAGCAGCAAGGTCTATGTGTCACTGAGGGTAACCATGGAGGGAGTGTGTGGGAAGCTGGGCACTCAGGTTTAGGGGAGGTAATAGATGAAGTTAGCAACTTAAGTTTATAGAAGCAATTCAAGTTCTACCTATTCTGCAAATTCACTTTAGCTTTGACTTGTTTTGCTGCAGGGCAGCCCATGAGCTCAGATTGCTTTATTTTCTAGATGGAATTTAGTAACTCAAGTAAATGTCAAGTTGTCAAGACTCCAGGCCACCAAATTCACTTTCTGACCTATACTGGATTTTAATTTCAATACTGCATAACTTTTGTAAAAAGATCACATTTACTGTGAATAGCAATACAATAAACACCATGATCTTCTTGAAACATAATTTGTCAAGTAGTCATGGTTAGTTTCTATTAATAAATTGTTAAGTAAGACAGTGAAGTTTATTTTAATTAATAGTAATTTATATTCATTTAATTAATGGTGAAATAATTTTGTTTTTTGAAAACTATCATGTTTCAGGGAATTAAAAACCGCAAGCAGTTCAGTAAACCTGAAATTCATTTGCATTCTCCCGTAGTCTGTCTTTCTCTCTTTCACACACACACACACACACACACACACACAGACACTACACACTACACACACACGCACACATACTGGAAAAGCTCTCAGGAAAACTAAGCACTCCTGAACTTGAAACAAATTCACCAACCCAGCCTAAGTGATGAATATACTTCATGAGGCATAATTCTTATCCTTTCAGGTACTGTCTTACTAGTTAATAATGATACTGCTTTATTCAAGTAAATTGTAACAAATTGAACTGTGTTCCAGCTGAGTGTAAAACATTGTTCTAGTTGGCTTTGACAATATTAGAGAATAAATCAAAACCCTTGCCCTCATAAAGCTTATATTTTCTTGGGGTAAAATAGAATAGATAATAAATAAAAAATATAAGTAGGTAACTTTCTATATATTTTGTAACTTATTTATATATGTATATAAATGATTTATCACCTACCAGCCTATCCACTATCCATGGCTCAGTCTCTTTCCATCTCATTTTGTCTCCAGTCAATACACATCTACCCACACACCCACACAAATATACTCCCATTAATCTAAGAACTGAAAAGTCATCATGGTAAATATCTGATACATGTTACTTCTGAAGCTGTGTAACTGAAAACACTGGATATGATGACAATTAAAGATGCTTAATGATTTAAAGATGGTTTAAGATTCAAAAACCTTTAAAGTTGGTTAACAATTTAGATGATTAAGCAAAATATGACAGGATATCTGCCTTTAAAAATTCTTTAAAATCAATATATTTTCAGAGGAACTGAAGTGGGAAATACTATCTTTTAACATATTGCATTCAAACTAACAACATTTTAAAGGGTGTTTATGACTATCCATGGTCAATCTACATAACCTCATTTAAAGAAGATGAGTGAATTTGACGTAGAAATAAAGCACCCAGATACATAATTTTAATGAGAAACATTCTACTTCTTCCAAATTGAAAGTGATGTATTTATGTACCTCTGTGAAAGCCAATCAGAACCCCTGGAGTTTGAGGTCAAAGTTTTCCTAAGTTTATTCATTCCCCCCCCAAAAAAAACCCCAAAACCTCACAATCTGATCATCTAATAATAAATGACAAAACACTTCAAAAATTCAAAATTAGTTCATCTTTAATTCAGAATTGATTTGGTTATCCAGTCAGTCCAATTACAGATAAAACCTTGCACTATTTTCTCTACTCTTGCTCATGAAAGTGTGCAATTATGATTCTAGTTTAACTTTCTGTGCTTTTCCTTTCATTATTTTCTTTAGAGTCTTTAGCTTACATATCAAAATAAATGTGTGTGTGTTTACCTTCGTGTAAAGAATGGGCCCTAGCTTGACTTTCAAAAGTTAGTTTGTGAACAGTATTTTTATATTGGAGAAAAACTGAAATTGTAGTCTCAAGAAGCCACATTGCATAATGAATTAATGCCATTTTATTCACAAGTTTTATTATGACTGTATATTAGTGCAGGGCACACAATATTAATAATGGTCATTTCTGAATTGATTTCCATCATTCAAAGAAAATCTTTTGAGATTACTGCTCTCCAATTCATTTTTAGCAGATGAGGAAATGTCTTCTGATACTGCTGTTTCAGTATATGCCCAGTTTCAAAAATTCATGTACCACCCACTTAAGCCTTTATCTTTTATTGCCCTGGCTTTTCCCCATTCTGCCCAAGTACAAAACTTTAGGAAAACAGTGTTCAAAAATGCAAGTAAAGCAACCAACAGTTATTGTACCTAGCACACAAAGTCAGCTCTGGCTGATTATGAAACAGATGAAAACTCACCATAAGTCAATTGACCCAGGGAAAACCCAGGTCATTAGTCTAAGGTCCCCTGTGTATAAGAAAGAACTTGAGGGAGTTAATAATTGCCCAAGGTCAACTGAAAGTAGAGCCAGGTTTAGAAACATTGTTTTGTCGTCTACTAAGTATGCGTGTTGACTTCATGTCTGCTGCCCATTATACAGCCTTGCATTTATAATGTGGTAACATCACATTGGTTTATTTTTCTCCCTCAGTTCTTACAGCAACGAAAATTTGGAACAGTGGACTAAAAGGTTTAAAACAACAGACAAGTTACAGCTGAAGCAGACAGATCTTTTATTAGACAGACACTCCCAAGACATGGGAGTAGACCAACTGGAAAGGAGTTGACCTAACATTCCCTTTTGGCTTCCGGTTTTTATACTTCTGTCTCCTTTCCCTGGATAGTATTAAACAACCTGCCTGCTGATGCAGGAGACAAAAGAGATGTGGGTTTGATCCCTGGGTCGGGAAGATCCCCTGGAGGAGGGCATGGCAAGCCCCTCCCGTATTCTTGCCTGGAGAATCCTATGGACAGAGGAGCCTGGGGGGCTATATTCATTGGGTTGCACAGAGTCTGACACAACTGAAGGGACTTAGCACGGCTCACACTCCTCCTCCTGGTTGTGCCCCATGCAAAATAGGGCCTGTACCCACCACCAAGCAAGAAAGGGAATGCAAATTGGTATATGTCCAAGGCCAGTTGACAGTTGCAAGTTACAGAACTGTTGTATTTGTCTTCCCATAATTCAGTCTGTTATAATCAAATATATATATGTATAGAATATTTATGAACCCTTGATTGGCTCCTAGCTATCTAGGATTCCTTGAGGAAGCCCCTGTGGTTAGTTTGTATCCACTATGTGTCTAGGGTGCCTGTGTAGGAATTGGAAAAGCCCCTGTGGTTATTTTGTAGCCAGTCTGTGAGCTCTCCTGGGTGTGCCTGAATGGAGTTTAGAGATCAGCTTGCAACCTTTTCGCTAAGCCCCCCATCCTTGCTCATACCTAACATCCTACCTAAAAGTAATGTAAGCAGAAATGACTACATCTACCGATTTGTGCATCTGAATATTTTCTAGTAATATCTGAAATAATATATCACATTAATATTATCTTGAATCAAGGAAATGAAAAATTGGTAGGCATTTAGAGATGTCATCTAAGATTATAGGGCTAGAGGTATGTCTGCATGTAAAATATTTGTATTTAATACAGTCATTTTGTCTACAGATTCCTTTAAAATATGTACCAGTATTTCTAAAACAGAATTTCTTACTTCCAGAGATCTGTAGACTATAAACTGATCAATAGCTGAATTAGGGACTTCAGGAGATAACCAAGGTTTGCAAGTTTTTTCCTTTCATTAATGTTCCAGATTAACTGGAAATGGTTAAGAAAACCTTAAAAGCTACTGCTCTAAATTCAGTTCAGTTCAGTCGCTCAGTTGTGTCCAACTCTTTGTGACCCCATGAATTGCAGCACACCAGGCCTCCCTGTCCATCACCAACTCCTGGAGTTCACTCAAACTCACGTCCATCGATTCGGTGATGCCATCCAGCCATCTCATCCTCTGTCGTTCCCTTCTCCTCCTGCCCCCAATCCCTCCCAGCATCAGAGTCTTTTCCAGTGAGTCAACTCTTCGCATGAGGTGGCCAAAGTACTGGAGTTTCAACTTTAGCATTATTCCTTCCAAAGAAACCCCGGGGCTGATCTCCTTCAGAATGGACTGGTTGGATCTCCTTGTAGTCCAAGGGACTCTCAAGACTCTTCTCCAACACCACGGTTCAAAAGCATCAGTTCTTCAGCGCTCAGCTTTATTCACAGTCCAACTCTCACATCCATAAATGACTACTGGAAAGACCATAGCCTTGACTAGACAGACCTTAGTCGGCAAAGTAATATCTCTGCTTTTGAATATGCTATCTAGATTGGTCATAACTTTCCTTCCAAGGAGTAAGCGTTTTAATTTCATGGCTGCAGTCACCATCTGCAGTGATTTTGGAGCCCCCTGAAATAAAGTCTGACAGTGTTTCCACAGTTTCCCCATCTATTTCCCATGAAGTGATGGGACCAGATGCCATGATCTTCATTTTCTGAATGTTGAGCTTTAAGCCAACTTTTTCAACTCCTCTTTTCACTTTCATCAAGAGGCTTTTTAGCTCCTCTTCACTTTCTGCCATAAGGGTGGTGTCATCTGCATATCTGAGGTTATTGATATTTCTCCTGGCAATCTTGATTCCAGCTTGTGCTTCTTCCAGCCCAGTATTTCTCATGATGTACTCTGCATAGAAGTTAAATAAGCAGGGGGACAATATACAGTTTTGACGTACTCCTTTTCCTATTTGGAACCAGTCTGTTGTTCCATGTCCAGTTCTAACTGTTGCTTCCTGCCCTGCATACAGATTTCTCAAGAGGCAGGTCAGGTGGTCTGGTATTCCCATCTCCTTCAGAATTTTCCACAGTTGATTGTGATCCACACAGTCAAAGGCTTTGGTATAGTCAATAAAGCAGAAATAGATATTTTTCTGGAACTCTCTTGCTTTTTCGATGATCCAGTGGATGTTGGCAATTTGATCTCTGGTTCCTCTGCCTTTTCAAAAACCAGCTTGAACATCTGGAAGTTCACGGTTCATGTATTGCTAAAGGCTGGCTTTGAGAATTTTGAGCATTACTTTACTAGTGTGTGAGATGAGTGCAATTGTGTGATAGTTTGAGCATTCTTTGGCATTGCCTTTCTTTGTGATTGGAATGAAACTGACCTTTTCCAGTCCTGTAGCCACTGCTGAGTTTTCCAAATTTCCTGGCATATTGAGTGCAGCACTTTGACAGCATTATCTTTCAGGATTTGAAAGAGCTCCACTGGAATTCCATCACCTCCACTAGCTTTGTTTGTAGCGATGCTTTCTAAGGCCCACCTGACTTCATATTCCAGGATGTCTGGCTCTAGGTGAGTGATCGCAGCATCATGATTATCTTGGTCATGAAGCTCTTTTTTGTACAGTTCTTCTGTGTATTGTTGCCACCTCTTCTTAATATCTTCTGCTTCTGTTAGGTCCATACCATTTCTGTCCTTTATTGATCCCATCTTTGCATGAAATGTTCCTTTGGTATATCTAATTTTCTTGAAGAGATTTCTGGTCTTTCCAATTCTGTTGTTCTCCTCAACTTCTTTGCAATGATCGCTGAAGAAGGCTTTCTTATCTCTTCTTGCTATTCTTTGGAAATCTTCATTCAAATGCTTATATCTTTCCTTTCTCCTTTGCTTTTCGCTTCTCTTCTTTTCACAGCTATTTGTAAGGCCTCCCCAGATGGCCATTTTGCTTTTTTGCATTTCTTTTCCATGGGGATGGTCTTGATCCCTGTCTCCTGTACACTGTCATGAACCTCAGTCCATAGTTCGTCAGGCACTCTGTTTATCAGATCTAGTCTCTTAAATTTATTTCTCACTTCCACTGTATAATCATAAGGAATTTGGCTTAGGTCATACCTGAATGGTCTAGTGATTTTCCCCACTTTCTTCAGTTTAAGTCTGAATTTGGCAATAAGGAGCTCATGATCTGAGCCACAGTCAGATCCTGGTTTTGTTTTTGGTGACTGTATAGAGCTTCTCCATCTTTGGCTGCAAAGAATATAATCAGTCTGATTTCGGTGTTGACCATCTGGTGATGTCCATGTGTAGAGCCTTCTCTTGTGTTGTTGGAAGAGGGTGTTTGCTATGACCAGTGCGTTCTCTTGGCAAAACTCTATTAGCCTTTGCTCTGCTTCATTCCGCATTCCAAGGCCAAATTTGCCTGTTACTCCAGGTGTTTCTTGACTTCCTACTTTTGCTTTCCAGTCCCCAATAATGAAAAGGACATCTTTTTTGAGTGTTAGTTCTAAAAAGTCTTGTAGGTCTTCATAGAACCGTTAAGCTTCTTCAGCGTTACTGGTTGGGGCATAGACTTGGATTACTGTGATATTGAATGGTTTGCCTTCTAAACGAACAGAGATGATTCTGTCATTTTTGAGATTGCATCCAAGTACTGCATTTTGGACTCTTTTGTTGACCATGATGGCTACTCCATTTCTTCTGAGGGATTCCTGCCTGCAGTAGTAGATATAATGGTCGTCTGAGTTAAATTCACCCATTCCAGTCCATTTTAGTTCGCTGATTCCTAGAATGTTGACGTTCACCCTTGCCATCTCCTGTTTGATCACTTCCATTAGCCTTGATTAATGGACCTGACATTCCAGGTTCCTATGCAATATTGCTCTTTACAGCATCAGACCTTGCTTCTATATCACTAGTCACATCCACAGCTGGGTATTGTTGTTGTTTTGGCTCCATCCCTTTATTCTTTCTGCAGTTACTTCTCCACTGACCTCCAGTGGCATATTGGGCACCTACAGACCTGGGAAGTTCCTTTTTCAGTATCCTGTCATTTTGCCTTTTCATACTGTTCATGGGGTTCTCAAGGCAAGAATGCTGAAGTGGTTTGCCATTCCCTTCTCCAGTGGACCACATTCTGTCAGACCTCTCCACCATGACCCACCCGTCTTGGGTGGCTGCATAGGGCATGGCTTAGTTTCTTTGAGTTAGACAAGGCTGTGTCCTAGTGTGATTAGATTGACTAGTTTTTTGTGATTATGGTTTCAGTGTGTCTGCCCTCTGATGCCCACTTGCAACACCTACCTTCTTACTTTGGTTTCTTTTACCTTGGACGTGGGGCATCTCTTTACGGCTGCTCCAGCAAAGCGCAGCTGCTGCTGCTTACCTTGGACGAGGGGTATCCTCACCACTGCCCCTCCTGACCTTGAACGTGGAGTAGCTCCTCTCAGCCCTCCTGTGCTCATGTAGCCCCTTCTCCCTGGACAGTTAGCATAAACCAAAACAGAACACAACAGAAGGAGGGAACATATGTGGATAAGGAGAGGGTTTTAAAGGACTGAAAGTAAAAGTGAAGTCGCTCAGTCCTGTCTGACTCTTTGCAACCCCATGGACTGTAGCCTACCAGGCTTCTCCCTCCATGGGATTCTCCAGGCAAGAGTACTGGAGTGGGTTGCCATTTCTTTCTCCAGGGGATCTTCCCGACCCAGGGATCGAAACCAGGTCTCCCACATTCCAGGCAGATGCTTTAACCTCTGAGCCACCAGGGAAGGCCTTTAAATGACTAGTATCTCTCTTATTACTCAAGGAAAAGGGAAAGAAGAAAAACAAAAAAACCTGTTGCTGGATTTTATCAGAAAACAACCAGGGCAGTGGTTTGAAGAGATGGTGTGTTGCAAATTTTTAAGATGCAGATTTGCAACTGATCAGATGGCTTGTTACTGATATACTGCACTTGGTTTTGAGTTTCTGCAGTTATCATTGTTTCTTCTTTGACTAAGAAATGTTTTCATGACTAATATAGATGACATCAGAGCTGATTCAGTTCCTCACTGAACAACAAAATTTGCGAGTGACTTCACTAGGGCTTTAGTACTCAATCAAAGACAATTGCCAGAGGTATAGTTGGGTTGGATACAATTGGCTATAAATTTAAATGCTACTAGACAAGAAAAATTGCACTAAATGTGCACATTTGCACTGTGACTGCATGAATACTCCATTGCTGGTGAGTTCCACCACAGCCGATCACTTCTTTATTTCTATGTCTATTAAATGACAATAGCATTGCTGATTACTTAAATTGTGATTTTTGAGGAGTTAGATGAATTGAATGTGAGTTAATACATATTGATTTCTCTGAGTGAACACAGCCATCTAATTACAGACAGGAGAAGTGCTATATTTGATAAGCAAGACTAAAAAATACCGAATTATACTGATAAAGTCATTTTAAGTGGTGATTTTGACTTAGTTCTTTATTCAAAGAAAAAGATGATCTTTAGTTTCTAACCATGCTGATTAAAATTTAAAAAGTAGGCCAATCCTGAAATGTCTCGAAGGCAGCTGAAGCAGTTGGTTTTTTTTTTTTCCTCCATCTTTATTGGTTTCTTCTTTCTGTCTCTCTGTCCCTTTGTCTGTCTCGACAGATAAATATTTTATATTTTAAATGTTGCAAGGAATTATGTCAGAGCTGCCTGACATTTTCTACTGACTTTTTGTTATAGTCAGTTAAGACTCAGAGGAAATTAAAACTCAAACCTTTACTAATGGATATTGACAAGAAATGAGAAAAGGTAGAGGGTTTTATAAAATAGAAATATTGTATGTGTATGTGTGTATATATACACACATACATATGTAGACAATCCAAATGAAAATAGAGATTGTTGGGAAATTTAGAGATTTGAAAGTTTTGCTACAGAATAGCAAATAAGGTTTTTTGAATATTAAAAAAGTTTTATTTGGCTGTCACAAGTCTTAGTTGCAGCACTTGGGGGCCTTTAGTTGTGGCCTGAGAGCTACATGTGGCGTGTGGAATCTAGTTCCTGGACCGGGGATCAAACCCAGGCCCCTGCATTGGAAGCATGGAGTCCTAGCCACTGAACCACCAAGGAAGTCTCAGCAAATAATTTTTAATGCAAAAGAATGTTTAGATAAAAAAAAAAAAAAAAACCGCAACGTTGAGACAAAGTTCCACTGTCAACTAATGATACTTAAAATGGCTGTGATTAACACAGTATATTAATATGCAGACAGACCTGAAGAAGAAATGAAAAGAACCTCAATATACAAACTCTAAAACATGGAAAATAAAGCATAATATGCATTAATCACAAATCTGTGGGAAAACAAAAAATAATCAATATGTGGTTCTGGGAAAACTGAGTAATTATTTGCAAAAAAGGTACACTCTNTACACTCTGTATCTCACATTGCGTTTAGAAATAAATGTCAGATGAAGAAAGTCCAAATCAAGTTAGAAAAAAATAGACTTTATAAACACAGTATAATGGGGAAAATATACAGATTTGACCTCATAAATTTTAACAGACTTAAAGTGCCATAAGTAAATCAAGAGAATATTTTTAGCACATTATGAATAACAGTTTAATATTACTCTAATAATAATCTAGTGTTTTCTATTAGAGGACTTACCTCTAAATATTGTGATTCACAGCTTATATCCATCTTACTCACTAGATTGAAAACCTCTTAAAGAGAGAAAGTGATTATCCTCATTTTATCCCAAGTACTTTCAACAGAATCAGGGAGAATAGACATTGTCATTGATTACTATAAGTTTTCCAAGTATACCAATAGAAAAGTGAACTAAGAAATAAATTGATAATCTATAAAAGCTGGACATATATAAGACCAATAAGCATCCAAAATTTTAACTTAATGATAAAATGTAGAGGGAAAAAAGTAGATACATTTTTTAGCTTATCGAAGTAGCAAAGACTGTAAGTGAAGGTTGATTCATTTACAAATCTGATGGAGATGAAGCTGCGGCAAATTGCAGATGCCCCTAAATTTTTGGTAAGGCTTTTCATTGCTGTTTACAGAAATCTTTTGTTGCATGCTACAGAAATTGATTATGACTAACTTAAGGAATAAGATCCACAACGAAAAGAAAGTATTTTGTAGTTTACAGAATCAAAAGAAAAGGAGAGGAAATACAATAGCTACAGAGATACTGGGAGAAACTGCTGAAACCTTTGCCAGGAACCATCACTGGGATGAATCAGCATCAATCCTTTCTGTCCATGTGTCAATTTGCTCCAAGCCCAAATTCCTGGAATGAGAAACATGACTGACCTAGCTCCAGTCTCATACCTAGACTTTGGTCAGCAGATCACCAGACACCTTGATTGCCCTGCTGTCAAGACCGCATTCAAAAGAAAATCAAGGGACTCTTAACTGAGGAGCTGGTTGTGTAAAAACAACAGGTATCCATACTGTGTGTATCAAAAGCCTTAAAGGTATCGCCTTTATTTCAGTAATACCACTTCTAGCAGTTAATTCCATGTAATTAGAAATAACACACAGTTTCATTAAAATGCCATTTGTAGTAGTTTGGTAGTAAAATATAATCGACTTGGCCAATAACATCAGAGTAATGAAATTATGGCATATATTATTAAATTATGGTTTTGAAAGCTTGGTAATAACATTGAAAAATGCTGATGAAATCATAGTGGAAAATAATACAAAATTTAATATGAAGGAGAAGCTTGCATTCACATATACAAAAAGGCTTAAATAAAATCTTAACGTTTGTTTTGGGGGATATTAGGATTATGGGAATTTTGTGTTTAAGCCTATGAAAATAGTTTTGGCAGGAACAAGCACTACTTCAATAATCATATGAAAATCAATACTAAAACAAAAAGACAAAAAAATAACTGGAGAAGTGGCAGTGGCTTTGAGCTTCTCGATAGCTGTATTGGAAGCAAAACATTGGACTGATATTCTTAGTTTTGGAAGGAAAGGAGCTTTGTATAAGATAACATTCCCTTTTCCACATTTAGTAGTTACTATATCAAGTGAAATTTGGCTAGATTCCCATCTGAGTGACTTTTCAGGAGCCATCATGGACTTTGCTTTTTAAGTCTTTAGCTCAATGTAATAGAATTTAAAATGTGTTCTTATTTTATGGTTCAAATGAAAAATTCTTACTAGCATAGGAAGTTAGAATAAAAATAATTACTTGATATGTGTATTTCATTGTTTACCTTGCTCATTCCCATAAGCTCATGCTTAAATTGAGACATTATATCTTAAGATAAACTATAGTTTGGCTTGGTTGTTTATTAAATAAAATTAAAGATACTATACAATTTGATGGTAATAAAGCAGAAACCTGTGCTTCCTTATATAAATCAGAAAGCAAGCATAGCTGAATATTTTGAATATTATTTTCCTCTTGTTCATACCTATAGCTCAGAAATTATAATTTTCAAAGAAGAACAAAGGGGTCTGGATACAATAATGGGTGGAATTTTCCTAAAAGAGCAATGTGTTTCTATTGTCATACATTTTCCCTCTGGCAGTTTACTGTGGTGTATTGGCAGAGCTCTGTATGGGATGATCTTGTGAATTATACTTGAACAAATAATACAATTACTGGAAAAGAACAGAAGAAAAAGAAAATTGGTTGATCTTTGGTTTCCTCTAATAATCACTGCTGCCTTGTAGCTCGTGGGGATGGGCAGTCTAGCTGCTAGTACCCTTCCAGGGCACAGGCTAGGATCATTTCGTTGTCATTTTCCTTTGTTAATATATGTACTTTTTGAATGGATAGCACACACATGGCAGAAAACACATGGTAAAAATTCTCCATTTCATATCCCTTCTCCATACACCCAGTATTCATCTTTCCCAAAGAGGTAATTACTCTTACTAGTTTCTTGGTGCCTTTTCAGAGCTTGCCTAGTGCATGCAAATAAACACTAAGTTTTCTAACATTTTCTTTTTTCTTCCAATTTTTATACGGATGCTTACGTTGTGTGTGTATGTATATGTGTTTTGCTTCCTGCTTTTTAAACTCAGCAATGTTGGAAGGACTGTCAAAGGTGATCGTTTCTTCATTCATTTTTAAACTTCATGGTATTACATTTATTGAAATTACCATAATTTATTATCAGACAGTCGCCTCCTGATGAACAATTGTGGTTTTCAGATTTTTAGCCAATGCAACCAATCAGTTCAGTTCAGTGGCTCAGTCGTATCCGACTCTTTGCAACGCCATGAATCGTAGCACGCCAGGCCTCCCTGTCCATCACCAACTCCCAGAGTTCACTCAGACTCACGTCCATCGAGTTAGTGATGCTATCTAGCCATCTCATCCTCTGTCGTCCCCTTCTCCTCCTGCCCCCAATCCCTCCCAGCATCAAAGTCTTTTCCAATGAGTCAACTCTTCGCATGAGGTGGCCAAAGTACTGGAGTTTCAGCTTTAGCATCATTCCTTCCAAAGAAATCCCAGGGCTGATCTCCTTCAGAATGGACTGATTGGATCTCCTTGCAGTCTAAGGGACTCTCAAGAGTCTTCTCCAACACCATAGTTCAAAAGCATCAATTCTTCAGCACTGAGCCTTCTCCACAGTTCAACTCTCACATCTCTACATGACCACTGGAAAAACCATAGCCTTGACTAGACAGACCTTAGTTGGCAAAGTAATGTCTCTGCTTTTGAATATGCTATCTAGGTTGGTCATAACTTTTCTTCCAAGGAGTAAGCATCTTTTAATTTCATGGCTGCAGTCACCATCTGCAGTGATTTTGGAGCCCGACAATATAAGGTCTGACAATGTTTCCACTGAAGAAACATTCCACTATATTCCCCATGAAGTGATGGGACCAGATGCCATGATTTTAGTTTTCTGAATGTTGAGCTTTAAGCCAACTTTTTCACTCTCCTCTTTTCACTTTCATCAAGAGGCTTTTTAGTTCCTCTTCACTTTCTGCCATAAGGGTGGTGTCATCTGCATATCTGAGGTTATTAATATTTCTCCCGGCAGTCTTGATTCCAGCTTGTGATTCTTCCATCCCAGCGTTTCTCATGATGTACTCTGCATAGAAGTTAAATAAGCAGGGCGACAATATACAGCCTTGACGTACTCCTTTTCCTATTTGGAACCAGTCTGTTGTTCCATGTCCAGTTCTAACTGTTGCTTCCTGCCCTGCATACAGATTTCTCAAGAGGCAGGTCAGGTGGTCTGGTATTCCCATCTCTCTCAGAATTTTCCATGCAACCAATACTGTCATGCAAAATCTTGTTAGCATTATTTTATGTCTGCAAGAATCTTTAAGACATAGAAGTGGAGTCTCTGGATTAGAATTATTTCATGTATGCAAGAATCTTTAAGACACAGAAGTGGAGTCTCTGGATTAAAATGTATGTGTATTTATTTACTTTGAAAATGTAGGGGTCTTTGTTTATTTTACATTTGATTACCTTGCTTTCCTTATTCTTCATCCCATGATTAATAGTGCTGAATTGAACTGGACCAAAAACTAGGTTTCATGAAATTTTCCTGGAGACCCCTCACCCAGGTTTGCCACGATCTACCAGTGTGCTTTGTGTTTACGCAATTTACTGTGAACTTATCTTGCTTGGTGATCTTCCAGCATCTGCTTTACCATCTTGACCACAATAATACTCACTAGAATAGGCAGACTTTGTTAAGTTATTCCTTAATTTCAGATAGTCTCCTTTCCTATCCTTTGGTCTACTAGACTAAGCCAATTATATGAGCAATGGGAGGACTTGTTCTTCATCTACTAAATGATACTATTAAAAATAATCATGTCCCATGTTGGCAAGGATGCAGTGAATATGGTGATTTCAGAAACTGTTTGTTGCAATTAAGATTGGCATAGCCCTTTTGAAAAGCAATTTGGAAGTATATTGGGGTAAAAACTATAAAAGTATTCATACTGTCTTTCCCACTAATATTACTTCTGGGAATCTCTCCTAAAAAATAGTATAAAATATGGAAAAGGTCATATATTTGAATATGTTGATGGATATGTTTTGTGAAATAAAAAACTCAGAAGCAACTCAAATGCCCAATAATACACTTAGACACATGTGTTTGAGGATAATATGTAACCATTAAAAGTAAATATGAGGATTATAATAAAAATGCCTATGCTGTAACATTTCTTGGATAAAACAGGGTACAGACTTATATACAGGTTCAACCATAGCTAGATAAAAACCTACACCTATGAACATTAAAATTATGATGTATTACACAATGGTGGGAAAAGTGGTGATCCCTTAGTTAACTTTTTAATCTCCATTTTTCTAGAATGTTTTATCACATTTTACATTTAAAATAAAAACACACTAGATTTCCCCTTTTCTTTTTATTTTGTATTGAACGTGAGTTACAGCTTTTGATGATTCTTTGCTACTGTTCAGTGACAGGAGCTTTTTCATCCTCTGTTTTTTGTACAGGTGAATGTAGCGCTTACCATCTTCAGAGGTTCTTGGCTCAATCCCTTCTGTGTATCAAAAGACATCTTACTCAACTTTCTTTCACTCATTCTCATGCTAGGTAATTTTTTCCTTAGGCAGCAAATTCAAATATTCAAAATGCAAACAGTACTGAATTTGCTTTTTACTTCTTTTTAGATTTAACCTCCTACGATCCTCTCCTGTGCTCACTAAGCTCTTACCATGTTGATCTTTTTCTGTCTCAGATGCTCTAGGCCAAATCAGACTGTTTCCTAATTTTTATTAAATTTTAAATATTTCATTAAAATACACTTGCTGCTGCTGCTACTAAGTCGCTTCAGTCATGTCTGACTCTGTGCGACCCCACAGACGGCAGCCCACCAGGCTCCTCCATCCATGGGATGCTCCAGGCAAGAACACTGGAGGGGGTTGCCATTTCCTTCTCCAATGCATGAAAGTGAAAAGTGAAAGTGAAGTCGCTCAGTCGTGTCCGACTCTTAGTGACCCCATGGACCGCAGCCCACCAGGCTCCTCCATCCATGGGATTTTCCAGGCAGGAGTACTGGAGTGGGGTGCCATTAGGGAAAGCCAATGACATAGCACATGTATCATGCTATCAATGTACTTACCCAGTGAAATAGATGGACATTAGATAAGACTGCCCATGATAGTTGTATATTTTTATGAAAAAGCAAATAACTAAAGTATAATGAAAAAAATATCCTTTTTATGATATGAGTTAATTTGTTACATATGCGTATATATGAGTATGTTTGTACATATGAGTTAATTTGTTAACTTGCAGTGAATTATGAAAGAACGGCATGAGGTATGCATTTTACCGCAGTAACTCCTTGGGAAATGAATGCAGTGGCATTATCTCTCTTTGAAATGAGTTTTATCATAGCCTATCTTGTTATCTTTGCCCAGTTGATTATCACATTATCTTTAAAGTGTTCAGCTCACGGTTAATTTCAAAGAGACAGCAATGAGAAGAGTGTCATCTCATGTTGGAAGCACTATATTTTACAATTCCATTAACTTATCTTTCCTGTAAAGATAACTGATTTTGAATATCTTAATAGTAAAGATATTAATTTCTGAGACAGTGCACCAGTGACTAGACAGGATCATTTTGAAACCACAGTGGAAGGCAGTGGTGTAGCTGCCTAAAGGATTTGCTTTGGTCAAGTCCCATCAGTGGTCTGCCAGGACTGTCATCTGAGATTGGGTCGGATTTTAAAGAATCTGTCTGTTTCACTTCAGTTCAGTTCAGTCACTCAGTCGTGTCCCAGCTCTTTGCAACCCCATTGACTGCAGCACTCCAGGCCTCCCTGTCCATCACCAACTCCCAGAGTTTACTCAAACTCATGTCCATTGAGTTGAAGTTACCTTCCAACCATCTCATCCTTTGTTGTCCCCTTCTCCTTCATCTTCAATCTTTTCCAGCATCAGGGTCTTTTAAAATGAGTCAGTTCTTCACATCAGGTGGCCAAAGTATTGGAGTTTCAGCTTCAGCATCAGTCCTTCCAGTGAATATTCAGGACTGATTTCCTTTAGGATGGACTGGTTGGATCTCTTTGCAGTCCAAGGGACTCTCAAGAATCTTCTCCAACACCACAGTTCAAGAGCATCAATTCTTCGGCGCTCAGCTTTCTTTATAGTCCAACTCTCACATCCATAGATGACTAGTGGAAAAAACATAGCTTTAACTGAATGGACCTTTGTTGGCAAAGTAATGTCTCTTCTTTTTAATATGAGGCCTATATTGGTTATAACTTTTCTTCAAAAGTGTCTCTTAATTTCATGGCTGCAGTCACCATCTGCAGTGATTTTGGAGCCTCCCAAAATAACGCCTGTCACTCTTTCCACTGCTTCCCCATCTATTTGCCATGAAGTGATGGGACCAGACGCCATGATCTTCGTTTTCTGAATGCTGAGTTTTAAGCCAACTTTTCCCTCTCCTCTTTTACTGTCATCAAGAGGTTCTTTAGTTCTTCGCTTTCTGCCATAAGGGTGGTGTCATCTGCGTATCTGAGATTATTGATATTTCTCTGGGCAGTTTTGATTCCAGCTTGTGCTTCCTCCAGCCCAGAGTTTCTCATGATGTACTCTGCATAGAAGTTAAATAAGCAGGGGGACAATATACAGCCTTGACATACTCCTTTTCTTATTTGGAACCAGTCTGTTGTTCCATGTCCAGTTCTAACTGTTGCTTCCTGCCCTGCATACAGATTTCTCAAGAGGCAGGTCAGGTGGTCTGGTATTCCCATCTCTTTCAGGATTTTCCACAGTTTATTGTGATCCACACAGTCAAAGGCTTTGGCATAGTCAATAAAGCAGAAGTAGATGTTTTTCTGAAACTCTCTTGCTTTTTCGATGATCCAGCAGATGGCGATTTGATCTCTGGTTCCTCTGCTTTTTCTAAAACCAGCTTGAACATCTGGAAGTTCACAGTTCACATATTGCTGAAGCCTGGCTTGGAGAATTTTGAGCATTACTTTACTAGCGTGTGAGATGAGTGCAATTGTGCAGTAGTTTGAGCATTCTTTGGCATTACCTTTCTTTGGGATTGGAATGAAAACTGACCTTTTCCAGTCCTGTGGCCACTGCTGAGTTTTCCAAATTTGCTGACATATTGAGTGCAGCACTTTCACAGCATCATCTTTTAGGATTTGAAATAGTTCCACTGGAATTCCATTACCTCTACCAGCTTTGTTCGTAGTGATGATTCCTAAAGCCCACTTGACTTCACATTCTAGGATGTTTAGGTGAGTGATCATACTACCATCGTGATTATCTGGGTCATGAAGATCTTTTTTGTACAGTTCTTCTGTATATTCTTGCCACCCTTCTGCTTCTGTTAGGTCCATGCCATTTCTGTCTTTTATTGAGCCCATCTTTGCATGAAGTGTTCCCTTGGTATCTCTAATTTTCTTGAAGAGATCTCTAGTATTTCCCATTCTATTGTTTTCCTCTTTCTTTGCACTGATCACTGAGGAAGGCTTTCTTCTCTCTCCTTGCTATTCTTGGAACTCTGCATTCAGATGGGTATATCTTTACTTTTCTCTTTTGCTTTTGCTTCTCTTCTTTTCACAGCTGTTTCACTCATGGAGTACTCCTTCTCTAGACCTGTTAGGGATACCACTGCCAAGGCCATCCTTTTTTAAATCTTCCTAGGTAAACTCAGATATTTTACTCTTACCTATTCCAAAGTCCCCTCCACCCACCACCATCCACAGTGTGTGTGTCTTCCTTAAAAAGACCTTCAAATATACACACTACTGTATTTAAAATTGATATCCAACAAGGACCTACCATATGGCACAGGGAACTCTGCTCAATATTTTTTAATAACCTAAATTGAAAAAGAATTTGAAAAAGAATAGATGCATGTGTAATCAAATCACTTGGCTATACACCTGGGACTAATACAACATTGTTAACCAACTGTACTCCAATATAAAACAAAAAAGTCCTTCAGCAACTTCTTAAGCTCTAAAAACATATCCATTTAAATGTCTATCCCATGATTAGGAGCAGGGAAGATATGATGAAATTTGAAAACGAAGTTAAAATATAATAGTAGTAAATGGTTCAATAGTTCCTATCTCATTAAGCTATTCATTGAGAATAATAGTAATAGTATATAATTTTTAGAGTGTTACCATGTGTTGGATATAGGGTTGCTTATCCTTTTATAGGAATTTTATCTTTTATAACTTAGCAAAACCTGAGGAAGTAGTTGCTATTAATATCTTTATTTTATAGATGTTGAAATTAAGAACAAGATATTGAGTTAAATAACATTTCCAAGACTCAAAAATGATTTTTTTCTGATGGAGTCAAGAATCTGACTCTGAAACCTCAAACAAAAAGTGAACTACTTTTGTGTACTAGCTTTTGTTGTAGAGTGAATTTTCAACTTTTCCTTCCTGAAGAAAGTCAATAAACGACGTGAAATTTCAAATATACCTGTATCTATACGTGTACATGGGCTTCCCAGGTGGCTCAGTGGTAAAAATTTTGCCTACCAATGCAGGAGATGCAGGTTCAATCCCTGGGTCAGGCAAGTCCCTTGAGAAGGAAATGGCAGCCCACTCCGGTGTTCTTGCACGGAGAATCCCATGGACAGAGCAGTCTGGTTGGCTGTAGTACATGGGGTCGCAAAGAGACGCGACTGAGCATGCAACTCTCATCCCAGATGTACACACGTGCATTTATACATACGCATGTTTCAGTTCAGTTCAGTCGCTCAGTTGTGTCCTACTCTTTGTGACCCCATGAGTTGCAGCATGCCAGGCCTCCCTGTCCATCACCAACTCCCGGAGTTCACTCCGACTCACGTCCATCGAGTCCGTGATGCCATCCAGCCATCTCACCCTCTGTCGTCCCCTCCTCCTCCTGCCCCCAGTCCCTCCCAGCATCAGAGTCTTTTCCAATGAGTCAACTCTTCGCATGAGGTGGCCAAAGTACTGGAGTTTCAGCTTCAGCATCATTCCTTCCAAAGAAATCCCAGGGCTGATCGCCTTCAGAATGGACTGGTTGGACCTCCTTGCATGTTTATGTCTATATTTATTACTAAAAAGGAACAGGCCCAGGGTAGTCTAATAACTGGGAAAATGCTCCCATCTTCCTCAGACATTGGCTATAATTTCTGTCTATATTATTCATGTCCTCTGTCATTTATTTACCGTGCTGTTTTGTTACTTCACATCTCAATTTAAAAGTTGGGAAATGCAGTAAGTGATATTTTAAAATCAAATTTGTAAACCTCTCTACTAAGATCCCCTTTGTGTAGTCAGTTTAAAAATGAAATCAAGATATTTGGCTTCTAACCAAAGCTTTTTGGGGGGATGGGTATGGGAGCTGAGAGTTGAATATATTTCTATCACATTTTTTTAAGGTTTAAGTTGATAGTTTATTTCTCTTTCTTAGTTGGTAATGGGAAAACAGCATCCTATCCTTAATTTTCCCTTATAACTCAGATAGGATGTGAGAACTATTTTATGCCATCAGAGGCCTGACAGATACTTATGATGGATGATCTTTTTCATCTATGTAAAATCCTGAAAAATAGCCCAAAATAGCTAAAGCAGTGATTTCAATTCACAACAACTCAACCATTAACTCCTGTTTAAACTAGGGACTTAACACCTGAAGCCTTGTTTCCTAGCTATTTTAAAGTCATATTCATTATCATATCTATATCTATTTACCAGTTGCAAAACTAATTTTCCCAGCAGGACTTGGCTTAATAGCCAAAAGGCCATGAATTACAGTCATGAAATTTTTTCATTGAATATATTGATATTATATTTCAGGAAACTGAACTCTCATAGGTTATGATTGAAGGAGACTCATACATGTACCTTGGTCTGTACTGATGCTAGATCCTCCAGAGCAGCAGGATTAGATCTGGCACTAACCCCCAGTATTCAGTTTTTCTTTTTCTTACTTTTGCTTTGCTTTCTTTTCAGTTACTTTTTATACATGTCATGCTATCTCAAAACTAATTTACTGTAAAATCCCAAATAAACAGCAGAATTCAAAATTTCTGAGAATGAAGAAATAGATAATACGTGAATGTTGGAAAGATGGAAATTTAGAGTTTATATACTTTAAAATTATACATATGCTGTGCTTAGTTGCTCAGTGGTGTCCTAGTCTATGTGACCGTGTGGACTGTACCCGCAAGGCCCCTTTGTCCACAGGATTTCCCAGGCAAGAATACTGGAGTGGGCTGCCATCTCCTTCTCCAGGGATCTTCCCGACCCAGGGATCCAGTCTGCATCTCCTATGTCTCCTGCATTGCAGGCAGATTCTTTATCTGCTGAGCCATTAGGAATACCTGGTTTTTGGCTGTTGCGTCATATTTGTGAACCACTATTTTTGTGTTGGAATTAATGTATGTGGTACACGTGATTACTTGTTTTAGTAGAACTCCATTGCTATGTTGCCCTACCTCATAAAAGTTTTTGGCTGTTTTCTAATCTGTCATCTGGTGATGTAAAAAATACTTAGCTTCCGGATGTCTTAAGCCTATCAAATCACATTATAATTCCAAGAGTGCAATAGTATTTATTGATACTAAAGGGTGAAATAACAAAAATAACTTGTAAAAGAGAGAGTTAATAGGCAGTAGGAAAGGAAGAGGGATGAGAGGAGAGGAGAGAGAGCGCAGCAAAAACACAGATAATGTAAGGTAACGTGTCAGGTAGTGTGAGTGCTATGAATAAGAACAAGGCATAGGAGGGCATAAAGCCGGATAGAAGAGTGGACAGCACGCTTTAGGTTGGGTTGTTAAGAACAGTTTCTCAAAACTTGCGATATTTGACTTCAGTTCAGTTCAGTGGCTCAGTCATGTCCGACTCTTTGCGACCTCATGGACTGAAGCACACCAGGCTTCCTTGTCCATCACGAGCTCCCTGAGCTTGCTCAAACTCATGTTCATCGAGTCGGTGTTGCCATCCAACCATCTCATCTTCCGTCGTCCCCTTCTCCTGCTTTCAGTTTTTGCCAGCATCAGGATCTTTTCCAATATTTGATATATGAGTAAAGACCTGAATTAAATGAAGGACCATGCCATTTGACACTCTCTGGGGAAGAATTCTCCAGGCAGAGATGCTGTAGGAGGAACGAATCAGGTGTGCTGAGACACCTCATGCAACCCAGTGCTACTGCAAAAAGTGAGTGAGGAGTAGGCCAGGAGGTGAAGATGGAGAGGTTCCAGAGCCTGCCAGTGAGCCCCCTGGAGGCTTGAATGAAAGATCGTAGAATAGGTTTGAAATATCAGTGATGGCAGGGTTTTGATTGGAAAGGTAGGATGATGTCTTTTCTGGCTGTTCATGTGTAGAATTGCCAACAGGAGAAAAAGAGCCTGCTAGGAAATGAGTTAGAGGCTATTTTAGAGTAGTAGTTGAGAAATAATGGTGGCCCGGGAGGCATGGAATCGAAACACCCCAGCTGCATTCACCAACCTCTGAAAATGATTTATCTTTGTTTGCTAATGTCTCACTTATGATTCTACACATTATATAAGGATAATGGCAGAAACCAAGGTGCTGCAGGCTCATTTGGGAGCTGTATTCTACCCTTACCATCTTTGTGCATCTTATTTTTCCTAAGGCAACTTATCAATAATAAAAACCCTAAAAGATTTGATGACATGTAAATTAAATGTGCTAATTACCATCTCCATCTTCTCTCTTCTTTAGATTTAATTCCTGCTACACTTTATCAGTTAACACACCTTCTCCTTTTCGATTGACTATTGCTCACTGACCTGGATGAGAGGAGAGATATTCTATAGTTATATACATCATTTTATTGTGTGCATAGCTTCTAAAACTTTTTAACTTATCTGGACTCTGAGTTGCAAGACAGAAACCCAATTCAAAATAGCTCAGGATAATTTATTGGCTTCCATAACTGAACAAGGGGAAAATTCAGGTATATCAGAATCAAAGATTTCAGCCAATGATATGGGACATTCTGTAACCCAGCATCATTGTGTTCTGCTAACTTCTGCTTGGCTTCATTCTCGAGGGATTTCTGTCTTTTTTTTTTTCCCTTTCTCCAACATCACCCTCCCTTCTGTCCCACCTAAACTAGTTACCTCTGCATGAAAGATGACAGAAAGGAAGAACTGATTTTCTTTTCTGAGGATAGTCACATGTGACCAGGAGAAGTGAGTGCCAGCATTTGTCTACACCTTGCTTTTCTGAAACTTCTTATAAGGGCTAATCATGACCCTAAGGAGAGTCGATGGGGAGACAAAAAGTAATTACATTGACTTCGGTTGACTGACTGCAAATATATTTCGGGGTTTAACAGCTTCCAAGAAATCAAGAATCTACGTTTTTTGGGTTAATTTATGTGATAAAAGGTTTTTTAATAGTCTGAGGTAACAGAACAAACCTCGTTGATATTTGGGTGAATGCAAATTTTGCCCAATGGCCATGAGATAATGATCGGATCATTGTCTGTTAAACATTGCTTTCAGTTATGATACAAACATTCATTTGAACCACCTTTTCCACCAAGAGCAGCAAGAAAAGTTGTTGGATGGAACATAGAAGAAAACCAAAACTTTCTTAAATGCAACCAAGTGTGTGGGGAATTACAGTGCTGAAATCTGGAGAAGGAAGAGCCAATAGAAGTGAGTTCAGCATTTAAGAATATTTTTATCATCAGGAAGGAGTGTCTGAGGGGTGAGTTGAACTCTTGGTGCTCTTGTGGGTCTGGGTAGAATCCCTAAAACTTTCCCAGGGTGGTTCACTGCTTTACCATCCTCCACCTGGGGCTGCTTAGGAGTAAGTTTATGGAAAGCAAACCAGTCTTTGCACAACTTGCAACCCACCTCTGTGTTATATGGGTGGCCTGGAAAACCACAAGCCTTGAAATCAGATTAAATTGGGTCAAACTGGCTGGAATCTCAAGTGCCTGGAAGAAGAAAATGAAAAGCCTGTCTAGAGGAAATATCATCATTCTAAGTTTGAAATGCTTTAACATATAATTTTTCATACATAATAGCCAGTATACATTTAAACCAGACATACATTCACCGGGGAATCAAAATGAACACTTTTCAACGCAGGGCAGATGGTAATAAATGTGCCTCTAGATATAATATCCTGAGAATGAGACAGTATCATTTATATAATATTATGATTGAGATTATATAACATGAATCTAATCATTGGGAGAGAACAGATTAATGAGGTCATTTTATTTAAAAGAGGGAAAACAGGAGAAAAGATGTAGTAATGTTCTAAATAAAAAGAGATCAAAGGGACATGACAGCTAAATCCTACACATTGTCCTATATTGAACTCTGTACCAGAGGGGAAAATATGCTAAAAAATGATGTTGTTGACTCAATTCACAAAATAGGATATTAGATGAAAGGCTAGATAAAAATATTTGTGTTAGTTTGCACTGCTACAACAAGTATCATAGTCTGAGTGGTTTATAGAGAACAGAAATCTCTTTCTCACAGTTCTGATGACTGGAAGTCTGAGATCAGGGTGCCGCATTGTCACGTTCTGGTGAGAGGCCCCTCTGGGTTGCTGATGGCTGCCGTCTCCTTGTGCTCTCTCCTGTGGCAGGAAGAGCTAGCCAGTTCTCAGGTCTCTTAAGGACACTAATCCCCTTCATGGGGGCTCTATCCTCATGACCTAATTATTTCCCAAAGGCCCCACAAATACCTTCACTTGGGATTATGGTTTCAACGTAGGAATTTTATAAGGACACAGGCAGTTTTATAAGGATACAAGCATTCAGTGCATTGCAGTGTTATAACAATGTTAAATTAACCGAAGTTCATAACTATCTTGTAGTTATGTAAGGTAATATCCTTATCTTAGAAACTAAACTCAAAAGGTTTTATTAAATATCAGTAAGCAGTCATGTATGCAACTTATCCGCAAATGATTAAGAGAAAACTTACGTACATATATTATAGACTTGTATATATATATTTATGGATAAAATGATAAAGCAAAGGGGCAAAATATTAAAAATATTTGAATCAAGAAAATGTTATTTGGGTATGCTATGTATCGCTTTTATTCTTAGAAATTCCCTATAATTTTCAAGTTATTTCCAAATGAAAAGTTAAAAAGAAAACTTAGGCCCACCAAGACCTAATATGTAAATTATCAGACATAACCTGTAATATCTTAACTAACCTGTAATATCTTAACTAAATAAAAAAAAAAACATGTATTTATTATCTTTATTGATGTGAAAAAAACAAACTTGAAAATTTACACAGGGATGACATAGAAGCTTTGAAAAAAAATCACTTTGAAATTATGATTTGAAAATAACTAACTGAAGCTAAGGATTTACTGGAATAAGTTTCACAGTAAATCAGACATAAAGAAGAGAGACTTAACTAGCTAGAAGAAGGGGCAGAAGAAACGACGATCATAGGATGAAGATGTGAAGGTGTGAGAAAGACAGTGGGTAGGCTCCACGTGCACCTAGTTGGAGTTCTGGAAGGGAAGGAAGGGAGCAGGCAGAAGCCATTCTTGATGAGATAGTGCCTGAACCTCTTCCAGAAGTGACCGTGAATTTTAATCCAGGGAGTCCAAAGGAAGTTTAAAAAAAAGAAACCATACTTAGACACTTCATAATGGAATTGCAAAAATAATAATACAGAAGGAAAACATATCTTTCCATAGTTAGATTAGAACAAAATCCAGAATCCTAGTGGAAGGCAGGACAGTAAGATGCTATATTTAATATATTGACTAAAAATAACCACTTACCTCGAAAATTGTACTTAATGGAAATATTCTTAAAGTGAATAAAATGTGGAATAAAACTAGATTTTCAGATAAGGTAACAAAACTGAATTTATCACCAGCAAACCTGCACGCAAAGAGTTCCTTTGTGTGTAAGGAAAGTGACCTCACAGGTACAGGAAACTAAAAGATCAAAGAGAATGATAAATCTGTAGATAAATCTAAATGAGATTTGATTTTATAAAATAATTATGAAATTGCATAAATTGAATTGGGAGAATTAAAATGCCTGATAACAACAACAGTATCATATCAGTCAAGGGAAAGTTAAATGAAGATAAATTGGTTATTTTGGTCCTTTAATTGTCTGAAGAGGGATATAAGACAAATAAATTGACGATGTGCTGTAAATTCTAGAGTAAATCTAGGAGAATAGAAAAATGTATTATAATAGAAAAGTGAAATTCTAATTAAAGGAATATTCAGTAGAAAAGATACCAAAAAATGAAACTGTAATGATACAACCAGGAAAAATAAAAAAACATAGATGGTGAAGTCATAATGGATATTTTGTAATAATATAAAATGTAAATTGATTAAATGATCTCAATCTCAAAGGTAATTAGACTGTATTAAAACTATTTTGTTTTCAAAGGAGTACTTGAAACTTTAGGATGTGGAATTTACGCAGGATTGGAAAAGCTATCACTATTCATTGATTCTGTATGGTGGTGATGGCTTTATAAATAATCATCAGGGAAATACGTTTCAAAACTACAATGAGATACCACCTCAAGCTTACTAGAATGACTGTAATAAAAAAGACAAGAGATAACAAGTATTGGTGAGGATGTGGGGAAAAGGGAACCCTTGTGCACTACTCCAGTACTCTTGCCTGGAAAATCCCATGGGCGGAGGAGCCTGGTGGGCTGCAGTCCATGGGGTCGCGAAGAGTTGGACATGACTGAGCGACTTCACTTTCACTTTTCACTTTTATGCATTGGAGAAGGAAATGGCAACCCGCTCCAGTGTTCTTGCCTGGAGAATCCCCGGGACGGGGGAGCCTGGTGGGCTGCTGTCTATGGGGTCGCACAGAGTCAGACACGACTGAAGTGACTTAGCAGCAGCAGCAGCAGTGTGCACTACTAGTGGGAACATAAATTGGTAACATCACTATGGAAAATGGTATGGAGGCTTGTCAAAAAAATTAAAAATAGAACCACCAGATGATCCAGCAGTTCTGTATATATACACAAAGGAAATGAAACAGGCTACTGAAGAGCTATCTATACCCAGTATTCATTGTATCATTGTTGACAGTAGCCAAGATAATGAAACAACCGAAGTGTCCATCAGTGGATGAATGGCTAAAGGAAACGTGGGATGTATATGGATGGATGTGAATAAGAATGGATATTATCATCCATAAAAAAGGAAATTCTTCCATTTGCAACAACATGGATGGATCTTGAAGACATTATGCTAAATGAAATAAATCAGAGAAAAATATATACTATATGGTCTTATTTACATGTGGAATCTAAAAAAAGTGAACTCATACAAACAAAGTAGAATGCTGGTTGCTAGGGGGTGTGGGGTCAGGTAAATGGGGAGATGGTGTTCACAGCATACACACTTCCATTTATAAGGTGATTAAGTTCTAGGATGTAATGTCCAGCCTGATAATGGTAGTTAACAATACTGTATTATATATTTGAAAGTTGCTCAGAAAATAGACTTAAATGTTCTCAACACACACAAAAAAATAAGGTGATGGAGATATTAACTAACCCTATTGTTGTAATTATTCTGCAATACATACATGTATCAGATCATCACGTTATACACCATAGATTTACACAATATAACGTCAATAAAATTAGAAAAATATTATAAAGCATAAGACTTCATTCACATGATATATATATATATACGTATACCCATGCGCGCGCGCACGCGCACACACACACACACACACACACACACACACACACACACACATATGCCACAGGACTGGAAAAGGTCAGTTTTCATTTCAATCCCAAAGAAGGGCCATGCCAAACAATGTTCAGACTACCACACACTTGCACTCATTTCACATGTAGCAAGGTCATGCTCAAAATCCTTCAAGGTCTAGGCTTTAACAGTATGTGAACCGAGAGCTTACAAATGTACAAGCTGGATCTAGAAAAGGCAGAGATACTAGAGATCATATTGGTATCATGCATTGGATCACAGGAAAAAGCAAGGGAATTCCAGTAAAACACCTGCTTTATTGACTGCACTAAAGCCTTTGACTGTGTGGATCACAACAAACTGTGGAAAATTCTTCAAGTGATGGGAATGCCGGACCACCTTACCTGACTCCTGAGAAACCTGTATGCAGGTGAAGAAGCAACGTTTAGAACCGGATATGGAACACGAACAGATTCAAAATTGGGAAGGGAGTACGTCAAGGCTGTATATTGTCACCCTGCTTATTTTAACTTCTATGCAGCGTACATCATGCGAAGTGCCAGGCCAGATAAAACACAAACTGGAATCAAGACTGCCTCGGTTATGCGGATGACACCACCCTAATGGCAGAAAGCAAAGATTGAACTAAAAAGCCTCTTGATGAAAGTGAAAGAAGAAGCTCGCTTAAAACTGAACATTCAAAAAGCAAAGATGCTGGCATCTGCTCCCAATACTTCATGGCAAATAGGTGGGGAAACAATAGAAACAGGAGAGAAAAAAAAGACTTTATTTTCTTGGGCTCCAAAATCATTGCGGATGGTAACTGCAGCCATGATATTAAAAGACACTTGCTGCTTGGAAGAAAAACTATGACAAACCTAGGCAGCATGTTAAAAAGCAGAGACATTACTTTACTGACAAAGGTCTGTATAAGTCAAAGCTATGGTTTTTTTCAGTCGTCATATATGGATATGAGAATTGGACCATAAAGAAAGCTGAGCACTAAAGAACTGATGCTTTCAAACTGTGATGTTGAAGGCTCTTCAGAGTCCCTTGGACAGCAAGAAGATCAAACTAGTCAATCCTAAAGGAAATCAACACTGAATACTCATTGGAAGGGTCGGCTGATGCTGAAGCTGAAGCTCCAAGCTTTGACCATCTGATGAGAAGAGTTGATTCATTGGAAAAGACCGTGATGCTGGGAAAGATTGAAGGCAGGAGGAGAAGAAGAGGGCGACAGAGGATGAGATGGTTGGATGGCATCACTGACTCAATGGAGATGAGTCTGAGCAAATTCCAGGAGATTGTGAAGGACAGGGAAGCCTGGTGTGGTGCGGTCAGAGTCGTACACAGCCGAGTGACTGAATAATATCATCATCTATGTATACATATATGTGCACACACATGCATACACATGCTGACATATGTGTGTGTGTGTGTGTGTGTTTACATTAACTGGGCTTTAGTGGTGGCTCAGATGGTAAAGAATTCACCTGCACTGCAGGAGACCCGGGTTAGATCCCTGTGTCTGAAAGATTCTCTGGAGAAGGGAATGGGTACCCACTCCAGTATTCTTGCCTGGAAAATCTCATGGACAGAGGAGCCTTGTGGGCTGCAGTTAGTTCATGGGGTCGCATAGAGCTGGACACGGCTGAGCGACTAACACTTTCATATATAAACTGGTTAGTTTAAAAATACTATAAAGAGCAGACATAAATATGTGCCATTAAATTATTACTATATTTCTGTTCTAGTTTACTGGTTAGTTTAAAAATACTATAAAGAGCAGACATAAATATGTGCCATTAAATTATTACTATATTTCTGTTCTAGTTTTATTCTATTTTCCTGAGATGACTTTTTCTTTCTATCACTTTACCTTCTTTCTATGAGGATCTTACTAAACTAACTCTCCTCTCAGGACGCATGCGTATGTGCTAAGTCGCTTCAGTTGTGTCTGACTCTTTGAGACTATGGACTGTAGCCTGCCAGGCTCCTCTGTCCGTGGGATTCTCCAGGCAAGAATACTGGGATGGGATGCCATGCCCTCCTCCCAGGGATGGTCCTGATGCAGTTACGTCACTTGATTTTTTCTTCCCTGTGTCTGTTACTTACGTCTCTTGCTTTGGCAGGTGGGTTCTTTACCACTAGCGCCACCTGGGAAACCCCTCCTATCAGGATAACTTGCTGTATATTTTTGCCTGTCTTTTCTCTGCTTTTGATAGAGAAAAGCATAGGGAATATTTTGAAGTTCATATCCTAGTTCCTAAATCATCTTTTAGTAAGCGATTCACTGTGATTTAAATTACCTTACCTAAAAAATTGACAGACTATTCTTAACTATGATCAACGTGTTAAATGACTGACTATAACAACTTTAATTTAAACATAACTAGATAACTGTATATAGAAAACTTAAGGGCATTTTTAGGATCTAAATCGAGGCCAGATCTCCCAATCCAGTGAAGTTTAAGCAAGCACTCTGGTCCTTTGGTGACCCTGTTGTAAGAGGTAAAGTTCTCTCATGCAAAGCATTCAGTTTGTTGTTCGACATGGTTAAAGCAAGCAGGGCCTTCCCTAGTGGCTCAATTGGTAAAGAATCTGCCTGCAATGAAGGAGACCTGGGTTGGGAAGATCCTCTGGAGAAGGAAATGGCAATCCACTCCGGCACTCTTGCCTGGAGAATTCCATGGACAGAGGAGCCAGGCAGGCTGCAGTCCATGGGATTGCAAAGAGTCGGACATGACTGTGCAAGTAACTTTCACTTTCAAGGCAAGGAGAGAAAACGGTTCTCTGTTTAGTCCAGCATTCAGATGCTATCATAGGGAATTTCTTGATTTGGGACTCTGAAAGGTAGTCTTCAGTCCTATTTCTGCGTCAGTTATTGAGAAGATAATTGATTTATTGATAAATATCAGATGATAATTGTGCATCTAATGGATGCACAGCAATTTAATATACCTAATAAAAATATCCTTTCTTTTCAGACTTTGAAAGTCCATGTCACTTAGTTTTCATTACCATTGTTTTCCTTTGAAAGGAAAGGGCCTTTATATTTTTAAATTGCATTTCTGAAGTTCTGAAGCATATTAAGAGTACCTCTTCTCATGTTGCACTCACTAGGAGTAACATACTTTGCCATTAGGTTATATCCTGATGAAGATCATATGTTTTTAGCATCACTGCTCGGAGATGAGAGGGTCTTGATCCTTCACACAAAAAATTGTTGTCAACAATATTAGCCTTATGTGCTTTTGACTGAGCTTAGTGAACTTTTAAAAATATTTTCTACTCATGTATGTATACATGCTGCTTGGCATTGGTTTCCAGACTTAAAATGAAGAGGGATCAAATTTTTTCAAAAAGATGTTGAGGAAAACCGGCCTGGATACCAAGGTATCTAATAGTCCCTCGGGAGAGGAGAGTAAATTGCTCAAATATTGTCTTGGTCCTGTAATAATGTAAGCTGGCTACTTATCAGCACCAGAGTTGGTCCGTCACTTGACTAGCATATACAATTTTACTTCAATTGTAGGAACACTATAAGCTAATTGACATTTTGCCAGCACTAACAAGTGTTCCTCTGATTGTGTATGTTCACCAGCTCTTCTAATAAAGATATAATTTGTGCCAAGAGTTGATGTGTCATTTGTGGTTTTACCAAATTAGTTGTTTGTGTGGAATCAAACTATAGGTTTATTTTGTTGTTTTTAAATGCAAAATATTCAACACTACTAATAGTGATTTGCATATCACTTTAAATTGTCATTTTCATTATGAATCTGTATCTTATCTTGGCTGGTATACAAACAGGACACATTTTTATATGAACACATTTTTTTTTTCTGAGTGTGATAAGGCTGTTAACATGGGTTGCTGAAATGTTTGGTACATTTATATTGACTAAAATAAAATTTCTATTTTGTATTTTAAAGCCCTTCAAGATTCTGGACCTCCCATTTCTCACAAAAAAGATCATAAGTGATATTTTACATAAATCATATGGATACATAAGCTTACATCCTAGGAAAGTTCTCAGATTTACATAAATGAATTTTTACATATTGACTATCCATTTCTAATTAGAGAGCTGTTTCCTGATTCAGTTCAGTGTGTCCATTAGACTACCAGATAGCTCCAGAACAGGAATGCTTAATAAATTATATCGCTTAAGCATTATTAAAATAAATCATGCATATTTAGTAAAAGCTCTATAAAAGTGGTGATAATGATATACATCCATTGATTCTTGAAACATAATTGAAATATTAGTCGAAACTTTTAAAAACGAAGAGCATGTTCTACATAATAAAACACAAGGCAGAGAATAATAAACCTTGTCTTTTGCTCCATGCCAATCCATACTTAAGATCCCAGTTTAATATCATCGTGACTAAGTATAAATCCACCTACTATGAAGAGGCTCCTAGAATAGTTGGCAATCTAGATACAAAATGAAGAGAGAATTTTTTCATAACGACTTGTTATAGTCTGAACTTTTTCCATTCTTGGATGGGAGTTTTTCAGAGTGCATTACCCACTGGACTCTGGCATGATATTTGTTTTCTGTGACACAAGAGCAATAGCTGCTACTACCACCTCCGTCATCCCCACCCTCTGCTGCTTTCTGCTTCCTATTTTCAGGACTGTCAGGAAGAGAGATCTTCACTGCTCATCATTTTCCGGAAATCAGAGGGAAGTAGCACCTTACCCATCTCAGAAAAGTTAGGTGAGGGTAAAATGAGGTATCTGTGCCTTGAAAGCTTAGACGAACAGAATACTTTATAATTACTATAAAATTAAAAATGTCTTTTCTCTCCTGTCTTGCCCTTCATTGCCAAACACAATCCCATTTTAGCTTAGTGGAGCAGAATTAACTCTTCTCTGCCAACCTGACTTCACAGCAGGTTTATGCTGAGAGATCTTTTGAAAGTGAAGTGAGTTTTGTTGCCACAGAGGTAGAGAAAGTGTTCTACTTGGCTTGATTTGATAGGATATATTTTGAAGCATTTCTGTCCATTTTATCAAATTTATAAGTATATTTTATATATTTTACTTATTAATAAAGTGCAAGTGTTTACATACCTGATCCTTTACATATTTATATAATTCCTTATAATGTGAGAAGAAATATTAAGTGATCCAGATTTTTTTTTCACATTTATTCAGGCCTTGGAAATAGAAATAAAAAAAGTCCTGCTGAATTTCCAGCATAATTGTACTTCTGTTGCAATTGTGAGAGCTACCAGACATGAATGGGAGAGTGGGGAAGCTCAAGTATTTGGTGCAGAGGATACCATACCAGCATTTTAAGAACTTTTTCTTAAAATTTCTTGGGAGGAAATGGTAAGGAATGGTTTATGCACAGTGAAGATATGAAAAATGCATGTATAACAAGAGCAACAAAAACTAAATGGGGATGAGCATCTGATTCACAAAAACTTTTACCTTGGGATTCTTGCATAGCACAGTGCTTCCTGCCCTGTAATAAGCTGTTGAAAAACAATTATTGTGTAACTCTCAGTTTTGCTAATATCTTTTACAGTATGACAGAATATTTCAAGCATCACTCCTGTTGTGTGAGAAAAAAATTGGCATCCACCCTTTATTTTATTTCTGCTCATAACCTGCTCATTACTGAAAGTTGGATCCGGCTGTTCACTGCTGGGAAGCCAGTACTCAAGAGGCAAGGTTGGTCTTTAGCACTGAGCCACCTGGGAAGCTCCAGGTAGAAAGGAAAGTTTGCTTTATTTCAGACACTGGCAACTAGGGGAGATGGTGGGCTCATTTTCAAAGGGCAACTCCTACTGATGATCAGTGGGCAAGAGCTTTTAAAGGGGAGTTTCGTGGGTATATATATGTGGAGGGAGGGGTTAAATGCAGAAACAGCACCTTCAGCTCTGACAGTCATCTTGAAACTGGTCATCAGTGGTGTGATCAGCCGTCATCTTGATTGTTTTGAGTACAGTTATCTTCAGTTCCAGGGTTGATCTGTTCCCATTTCTTTGAGGCCATCTCTAGGAATTATGGCAGCTTGTGTCATAGCTTCCCAGGTGGTGCTAGTGGTAAAGAACCTGCCTGCCAATTCAGGAGACCCAAGAGAGACAGACTCGATCCCTGGGTCGGGAAGATCCCCTGGAGGAGGGCATGGCAACCCACTCCAGTGTTCTTGTCTGGAGGACCCTATGTACAGAGGAGCATGGTGGGCCACAGTGCATGGGGTCACACAGAGTCGGACACAACCGAAGTGACTTAATACGGATGCATGTCATGGCTATGGTCTGGTCATTGTGTAGTTAAGTTCTTACAGCTGGTGGGGGTGTTAGTATCTAGAAGACAGCTTGCCAGATATGGCTCAGTTTTATCTGTAGCCCTTGAGAAGGAACTAAATGTCCTTGACTTTGTTTATTACTGACTTTGAAGGACAAAACTGTTTACTTTGTCCAGTTTGACTACTTCCTTTGTTTCTGCATTTTCTTACTTCTCTTCTCTGATTAAACTTATTCTTTGGCTAAAGTTTTTCTGCAGACAAAAGTAGGCAGAAGACATGGAGTTGGGGAGACCATATGGTCTTGCTTGTTTCAAGCTCACCATTAGTATATTGACAACATTTGCTGCCAATCTTGGTAATCTCCAGCTGAGGGCTTTCAGACCTCAGACAAGGCAGGTTGGACAAGAGCACAGGTTACTGCCCCCAGGAACATTCTTAACTAATAGCATTTTGAAGTTGGAGGTAAGTACACACCTCTTTGCTCCCCATGTGAGTTAAGTGTGAGATATATTCTGTCTTGTCTCCTGGCATTCCCTGCAGGACCATTGGAAAAAGCAGCAACCTACTCAACCACACACCCTTTTTTATAAAATTAACTTTTATTGGTGTGTAGTTGATTTACAATGTTATGTTAGTTTCAGGTGTGCAGCAAAATGAATCAGTTGTACATATATCCACGCTTTTATATTCTATTCTCATATAGGTTATTACAGAGTACCGAGTAGAGTTCCCTATGCTATACAGTAGGTCCTTATTACTTATCCATTTTCTGTGTAGTGGTGTGTATATATCTATCCTCATCTCCCAATTTATCCCTTCCCCTGTTTCCCCTGGTAACCATAGGTTTGTTTTCTACATATGAAGCATGCACCCTGTATTGGCTTCTTTATCGGGCACCTATCTTCCCTCATTGATACTCCTGAGATGAGCTCCCAAATAAACTGCTGCTGTTGCTGCTGCTGCTGCTAAGTCGCTTCAGTCGTGTCTGACTCTGTGCGACCCCATGGACGGCAGCCCACCAGGCTCCCCCATCCTTGGGATTCTCCAGGCAAGAACACTGGAGTGCGTTGCCAGTTCCTTCTCCAATGCATGAAAGTGAGAAGTGAAAGTGAAGTCACTCAGTCGTGTCCGACTTGTTGCCACCCCATGGACTGCAACCTACCAGGCTCCTCCGTCCATGGGATTTTCCAGGCAAGAGTACTGGAGTGGGGTGCCATTGCCTTCTCCCCCAAATAAACTACTTGCATTCAAATCTTCCTCATAAGATCTGATTCTGGGGACATCCAAACTAATATAAACACCTTCCAAAAAATTCTGAGGACACTAGCAAGGTAAATATAGCACAGATACTAAAGACATACACTAGTTAAATTTTTTGTTTGTTTCTTTTACTAATTTTCAAGTTGTGTCAGTCCTCTGAGACTTAATTTCATTTTCCCAGGCTCCTAGGATTAAGTGGGTTGGATATTTTAGGATGAGAGGAATAAAGAAACAAGGAGAACAGCTCTAATTATTTCACTGTGAAGCACTGGAGGCATTAGAAGGCTACATAAATAATGTGTTTGTGTCAGAGTATAGACTGAAATATGCAGGTGTTTCCAATATTGATCAAAACATAAATGAACATTGCAGATGATGTTAGAGAATCCAGATAATCAGCTCAGCTACCTGGGATGGCAGTGGAACGAGGAATGAGTGTACAAACAAGCTTTTTTTTTTTTTTTAATTGGAGTACAATCATTTTACAATGTTGTGTTGGTTTCTGTTGTACAACAAAGTGAACCAGCTATATGTATATATGAAACTGTTCCCTCTTGAGCCTACCTCCTATCCTCATTCCATTCCTCTAGGTCATCACAGCACCGAGCTGAGCTCCCTGTGTTATGCAGCAGCTTCCCACTAGCTCTCTGCTTCACACATGGCAGTGTATAGACATCAGTGATACTCTCTTGATGCGTCCCAGCTTGTGCTAATAGGACTCAGTCCAGCTCCAGAGCCTTCCAGGTGTGGATAAGGAAGAGCCAAGGTGCTTCGCTCTGCCAACACAGTATAGTCACCTTCTTCCTGGGAGTGACTTGAGGACACATTTAGAAGCATGTGAACCGTGAACCTCATGAATGCCCAGACCAGGATGGTCCAATAGACTTCTTAGAGCTATAAGTAAGAAGCCTACCCTGTTCTTTGAATTTTCAAATGTTTGTGTGTGAAAACACAAAACAGAAACTTTTACATTCTCCTTCAGTGATGACATGACATATTTGGTTGGATATATATTTCATATTTGCAGTCCAGCATATTTGCAATTTCTTTAAAAAAATCAAAAGTCTAATAATTAAGGATAACTTCCATTACAGCAATTATATTAAAAGGAATCATTGTATCATATGATTTTTATGCAAAAATCTTTGCTGCTTCTTATATATAAAGAGAATGACAGAATTTGTTTTCTAAACAAATGGCAGAATTTAAATCCTGAGATTATTTTATCTAAAAATACCAAATTTCAGAATTTCTAAAAGGTTAGTTTTCACATTGCAAATAGACCAGATCCAAATATGAAGATCTAAAATTCATTATTAAAAGCTCGAATCAAACTTGACAAGAGTTTTGTGAGTACATATATTCAAAAGCAGTTGGTTATACCCAATATCAAAATTATTACTCTATTTGACCTTTTTATAACTTTAATATTCTGATGCTTACATTTTAAAAGAAATTCTGTGAAATCCAAATAGTATTTCTGTTGTTGTTCAGTCACCCAGTCATGTCTGACTCTTTGCAACCCCATGGACTGCAGCACACCGGGCCTCCCTGTCCCCACCATCTCCCGAAGTTTGCCCAAATTCATGTCCGTTGCATTGGTGATGCCAGCCAGCCATATCATCCTCTGATGCCCTCTTCTCCTTCTGCCCTCGGTCTTTCCCAGCATCAGGGACTTTACCAAGGAGTCGACTGTTCACATCAGATGACCAAAATACTGGAGCTTCAGCTTTAGCATCAGTCCTTCCAACGAGTATTCAGGGTTGATTTCCCTTAAGATTGACTGGTTTGATCTCCTTGCTGTCCAAGGGACTTTCAGCAGTCTTTTCCAGCACCACAGTTTGAAGGTATCAATTCTTTGGCGTTCTGCCTTCTTTACGGTCTAGTTCTCACAACCCATACATGACCACTGAGAAGACCATAGCCTTGACTATATGGACCTTTGTCGGCAAAGTAATGTTTCTGCTTTTCACCAGCACACTCTCGAGGTTTGTCATAGCTTTCCTATGAAGAAGCAGTTGTCTTCTGATTCCATGGCTTGCAGTCACCATCTTCAGTGATCTTAGAGCCCAAGAAGAGGAAATCTGTCACCACTTCCACCTTTGCCCACTCTATTTGCCATGCAGTGATGGGGCCGGATGCCATGATCTTTTTTTTTAATATTTAGTTTGAAGCTGGCTCTTTCACTCTCCTTCTTCACCCTCATCAAGAGATTCTTTAGTTCCTCTTCGCTTTCTGCCATTAGAGTGGTATCATCCACATATCTAAGGTTGTTGATGTTCCTTCTGCCTGTCTTGATTCCACCTTGTAACTCATCCAGCCTGGCATTTCTCATGATGTGCTCAGTATATTGATTAAACAAACATGGTGAGAGCAGACAGCCCTGTCATATTCCTTTCTCAATCTTCAGCCAATCAGCTGTTCTATATAGGGTTTAACTATTGCTTCTTGACCTGCATACAGGTTTCGTAGGAGACAGGTAAGGTGATCTGATATTCCCATCTCTTTAAGAGCTTTCCACAGCTTGTTATGATCCACACAGTCAAAGGCTTTAGGGTGGTTGATGAAACAGAAGTAGATTTTTTTTCTGGAATTCCCTTGCTTTCTCTGTGACCCAGCAAATTAGGGAGTTTGATCGCTGGTTCTTCTGCCTTTTCTAAATCCAACTTGGACATTACTAGTTCTCTTCCACTGTTACCCACTAGCATACTGGACACTTTCAGACCTGGGGGACTTATCTTTTGGTGTCATATCTTTTTGTTCTTTTATACAGTTCAGGAGGTTCTCATGGCAAGTACACTTGGGTGGTTTGCCATTCCCTCCTGCAATGAATCACATTTTGTCAGAACTCTCCACTATGACCCATCCGTCTTGGGTGGCCTTACACAGTATGGCTCATAGCTTCACTGAGTTACACAAGACCCTTCACCGTGATGAGGCAGTGATCCCTGAAGGGACCAAATAGTATTAGGTTGGTGCAAAAGTAATTGTGGTTTTGCATTGTTGAACTTTGTTGTTTGATACTGGAATACATTCCTAAATAAATGTGGTTATGTTATACATCATTTTAATGTACATTTTGTGCTTTGTTTTTTGCTAATAACTTATTACTTGCTGTGTATTTTAGACTAGGGAAATGGTGTTAGACAGAAAAAGCAAATTCAAGTGATTTTATTATTTGAATTCAAAATGGGTCAGAAAGCAGCAGAGACAACTCACAATATCAACAACACATTTGGCCCAGAAACTGCTAGTGAATGTACAATGCAGCGGTGGTTCAAGTTTTACCAAGGAGACAGAGAGCCTTGATGATGAACCATCAGAAATGGTGGGCCATCAGAAGTTGACAATGACCAATTGAGAGCCATCGTCAAAGCTGATCCTCTTGAAACTACATGAGAAGTTGTCAAAGGACTCAACATTGACCATTCTACTGTCATTCTGCATTTGAAGCAAATTGGAAAGGTGAAGAAGCTGGATAAGTGGGTGCCTCATGAGCTGACTGCAAAAATAAAAAAATCATTATTTTGAAGTGTTGTCTTCTTTTATTCTTTACAACAGCAAACCATTTCTCAATCAGATTGTGACTTGTGACAAAAAGTGGATTTTATACGACAATCAGAGACTACCAGCTCGGTGGTTGGACCGAGGAGCAGCTTCAAAGCACATCCCAAAGCCAAACTCGCCCCCCAAAAAGGTCATGGTCACTGTTTGGTGATCTGCTGCTGCTCTGACCCACTACAGCTTTCTGAACCCTGGTGAAACCATGACATCTGAGAAGTATGCTCAGAAAATTGGTGAGATACACCAAAAACTGCGATGTCTGTGGTTAGGATAGGTCAACAAAAGGGCCCATTTCTTCTCAATGACAATGCCTGACTGCATGTTTTACCACCAGTGCTTCAAAAGTTGAATAAACTGGGCCACAAACTTTGCCTCATCCACCGTATTCACCTGACCTCTCGCCAGTCGACTACTGCTTCTTCAAGTATCTCAACAACTTTTTGCAGGGAAAACACTTCCACAACTGCCAGGAGGCAGAAAATGCTTTCCAAGAGTTAGTTGAATCCTGAAGCATGGATTTTTATGCTACATGAAAAAACAAACTTATTTCTCATTAGCAAAAATGTGTTAATTGTAATAGTTCCTAGTTTGATTGATAAAGAGCCTGGTGTTTGAGCCTAGTTATGATTTAAAATTCATGGTCCGAAACCACAATTATTTTTTCACCAACCTAGTAGCAGACATTTACCCAAGTTTCATTCCCTGTGCAAGTCTAGGTATATAATAGGGCTTGCTGCTGCTGCTGCTTTTAAGTTGCTTTGGTCGTGTCTGACTCTGTGTGACCCCGTTGACAGCAGCCCACCGGGCTCCACCGTCCCTGGGATTCTCCAGGCAAGAACACCGGAGTGGGTTGCCATTTCTTTCTCCATTGCATCAAAGTGAAAAGTAAAAGTGAAGTCGCTCAGTTGTGTCCGACTCTTAGTGACCCCATGGACTGCAGCCTACTAGGCTCCTCCTTATGATTATTTTTATAAGACGAATGAGTGACCTAGGTTTCTACCCTTAGTTTCTCTTTACAACTAAGCCCTTATCCTGTGAAGAACTGTGATATAAGCAAAAAAAACCTAACTTGTGTTTTCTGTAATTATTTTCTGTTAAAAAGTTTATTTTTTAAAAACTTCATTAAGATTTCATAAATATTTAAGTGTAACGTTTGTTAATCTTAATTATCCAATTTGAGTTCAGAAATGCAAGCCAACTGTACTTCTTAGCTAAAGAGAGGGAAAAATATTAATACCTTCTCCAACCTCCTGGATTCCCTGAGGTGCCTGGGCTTTCAGCCAGCCTCTCTGGGAGACATATTCAACTGCTGTGGCGGAGAGACCCCTGTCTGCACAGAGGCTGCAAAAAGTCTGTCTGACCAGCTGAAAATCAGCCACAGAGAGCCAGCTGCAAATGGGACAGCGGGTCCTTGGAAACATCTGGCCCTTTGGAGACTGCAGGGTGCCTGCCATTCTTTGTCAAGAACACCTTTCTCATCACCTTTGCTCTCAGAGGAGTTTGAGCTGCTTCTATTTATAGCTGTGAAGAAGGATGACTTGGAGAATTCAGCAGGAGACATCATTTCCTTGCTTGTGATGGACTTTAGGACTCTCTGTGAGGAATAATAATGCTTAGAGCAAACTGGAAACTGACCTCTTTAGGCTCATGATGTCTGTTTGGAGCACATTAGGAGCAAAGCTGCCATTAATCTCCATGTCCTTGATCTCATTTCTGCAATAGGAAACTGTGTGTTCAAACATCCCTGAACTTCTAAGAGGGCTCTTCTAAACCTTTCATCTTTACCTTACTTTAGTTTACCTTTTGAAATTTTTTCCCTGAAGGCAGAGTTCCTTTTCAGGAAGCCTAAGATGGTGGCTTCTGGCCTGTTGGTCTGAACATGGTCAGTTGCTCAGTCGTGTTTGGCACTTTGCGGCCACATGGGCTGCAGCGGGCCAGGCTTCCCTTCTATTGCCAACTCATGGAGCTTACTCAAACTCATGTCCATCGAGTCATGATGCCATCCAACCGTCTCATCCTCTGTCATCTCCTTCTCCTCCCGCTTTCAGTCTTTCCCAGCACCAGGGGCTTTTCCCAATGATTGGTTCTTTGCGTCAAGTGGCCAAAGTACTGCAGTTTCACCTTCAGCATCAGTCCTTCCAATGAATATTCAGGACTGATTTCCTTTAGGATAGACTGGTTGGATCTCCCTGCAGTCCAAGGGACTCTCAAGAGTCTTCTCCAACATCACAGTTCAAACGCATCAATTCTTCAGTGTTCAGCTTTCTTTATAGTCCAGTTCTCACATCCATACATGACTACTGGAAAAACCAAAGCTTTGACTAGACAGACCTTTGTTGGCAAAGTAATGTCTCTGCTTTTTAATATGCTGTCAAGGTTGGTCATAGCTTTTCTTCCAAGGATCAAGCTTCTTTTAATTTCATGGCTGCAGTTACCATCTGCAGTGATTTTGGAGCCCAGGAAAATAAAGTCTGCCACTGTTTCCATTGTTTCCCCATCTATTTGCCATGAACTGATGGGACTGGATGACATGATCTTCATTTTTTGAATGTTGAGTTTTAAGCCAGCCTTTTCACTCTCCTCTTTCAGTTTCATCATGAGGCCCTTTAGTTCCACTTCACTGTCAGCCATAAGAGTGGTATCATCTGCGTATCTGGGGTTATTGACATTTCTCTTGGTAATCTCGATCCCAGCTTGTGCTTCATCCAGCCTGGCATTTCGCATGATGTACTCTGCATGTAAGTTAAATAGACAGGCTGACAGTATACAGCCTTGATGTATTCCTTTCCCAATTTGGAATCAGTCTGTTGTTCCATGTCCAGTTCTAACTGTTGCTTCTTGATCTGCATACAGATTTCTCAGGAGGCAGGTCAGATGGTCTGGTATTCCCATCTCCTGAAGAATTTTCCACAGTTTGTTGTGATCTACACAGTATTCTTGCCTGGCAAATCCCATGGGCGGAGGACCCTGGTAGGCTGCAGTCCATGGGGTTGCTAAGAGTCGGATACGACTGAGCGACTTCACTTTTACTTTTTACTTTCATGCATTGGAGAAGGAAATGGCAACCCACTCCAGTGTTCTTGCCTGGAGAATCCCAGGGACGGGGGAGCCTGGTGGGCTGCCGTCTCTGGGGTTGCACAGAGTTGTACACGACTGAAGTGACTTAGCAGCAGCAGCAGCACACAGTCAAAGGCTTTGGTGTAATCAATAAAGCAGTATTAGTTGTGTTTCCGGAATTCTCTTGCTTTTTCAATGATCCTGTGGATGTTGGCAATATGATCTCTGGATCCTCTGCCTTTTCTAAATCCAGCTTGAATATCTGGAAGTTCATGGTTCATGTACTGTTGAACCCTGACTTGGAGAATTTTGAGCATTACTTTGCTAGCGTGTGAAATGAGTGCAATTGTGTGGTAGTTTGAGCATTCTTTGGCATTGCCCTTCTTTGAGATTGGAATGAAAACTGACCTTTTCCAGTCCTGTGGCCACTGCTGAGTTTTCCAAATTTGCTGGCATATTGAGTGCAGCACTTTCACAGCATCATCTTTTTCAGATTTGAAATAGCTCAACTGGAATTCCATCACCTGTTGGACTGAAGATGGTACTCATGCACAAATACAGAATAAACTGGAAATGATTTTCAGTTATCAAATACCTCTGCATTGATGCAAGTGATAGCATTTCTGTATACTGAGGTCACTGTAATTCGACAGAAAGTAGAAGAGCATGGAGAATCTCTGGAAGTCACTCATTTGGATGTTTTAAGAATTCTCTTTCAAGAATTACCCCATTGTCCTGCTTATTGTTTGACACAAAGAACAAAAAAGAACACACTCTCTTTTGTTGGAACTCAAATGAAGAAATTTAGCTCCTTCTTTAGAAGAGGGGTGTACAGAATCATAGTACATGTGATTTTTGTAATTCCTCAGACATGGGTACTTAATCATACAGAAAATGTCTATTAATGATGAATAATGACTAGTATCACTGAGTATTTTCTGTGTGCCAAGGCTCTCTGCTAAGTCCTTTGTAACGGGTACCAATTGGATCCCAACAGGCTCAGATGAAAATGCATTAGTTTCATTTTCAGATGAAAACACTGTGGCCCAGTAGTTAAGTGATGTAGTTACTGACAAACCTTCAGTTCTACAACTTAAAATTGATAAAGTTATGGTTTGAACCCACATCTGTTAGAATCATGTGTTGGCATGATTGATCACTCACTATCTTACATTTCTTGCCTTCCATTTTTTAAAGATTTTCAATATGATGGTTTTATATATAAGTATGTGTGTGTGTATATACACACACTATGAAATGATTCAGTTCAGTTCAGTCGGTCAGTCGTTTCTGACTCTTTGTGACCCCATGGACTGCTGCACGCCAGGCCTCCCTGTCCATCACCAACTCCCAGAGTTTACTCAAACTCATGTCCTTCGAGTCAGTGATGCCATCCAACCATCTCATCCTCTGTCATCCCCTTCTCCTCCCGCCTTCAATCTTTCCCAGCATCAGGATCTTTTCCAATGAGTTGATTTATGGCCTATCCAATATTGTTCTTTATAGCATCGGACTTTACTTCCATCACCAGTCACATCCACAACAGGGAGTTGTTTTCACTTTAGCTCTATCTCTTCATTTTCTGGAGTTATTTCTCCAGTCTTCTCCAGTAGCATATTGGGCACCTACTGACCTGGGGAGTTTATCTTTCTGTGTCATATCTTGTTGCCTTCTCATACTGTTCATGGGGTTCTCAAGGCAAGAATACTGAAGTGGTTTGCCATTCTCTTCTCCAGTGGACCACGTTTAATCAGACCTCTTGACCGTGACCTGTCCATCTTGGGCAACCATGGCATGGGCTCATAGTTTCATTGAGTTAGATAAGGCTGTGGTCCATGTGATCAGTTTGATTAGTTTTCTGTGATTGTGGTTTTCATTCTATTTGCCCACTGATGGATAAGGATTAGAAATGATTACCACAACCAAATTAATTAATACATCTATCACTCTCACATTGATACCATTTTTGTGTTTGTGGTGAGAACACTTAAGATCTAGTCTCGGCATGTTTCATGTATATACCATATTATTAACTATAGTTACTATGCAGTAAGTTAGATGCCTGGAACTTACTCATATTATAACTGTAAATTGGTAACTTTTGGCTTATATTCTGTTTGAAATGCCGTAAAACCTGCCTTTTCCAGTTGGTTTGAATAATGTTTTGATTTTAAGAACTTTTAGTGTTTATCTATTTTTGCAATTCAACGTTCTGGACTATATTTCAAGATTCCTCTACATCTAGGTTTCAAAGTTCATCCCACAGCTGGATATTGCCATGTTTGTGTTAAAACAGTGAAATCCACTTTCTACTCTTCACCTCTTTTCTCTCTTCAAAATATCCTCATTCTGAGTATATACATATAAGCATAAAAACCTTTTCATAGCAGTTTAAGTAGTGTTTCCTGTATAGATTATAAACATATCATTTAGCTGTATTTTTAGAAAACAACATGTTTTTAAAAAATCGATTGAAAACATTTAAGTGGATAAATGGGAATCAAGCCGTTCAGGAGTGGGCATTGTAATTGTATAATAGCTCTTGAAGAAAAATATTCACTTAAGGTCTGTTTTTTTAGGTTGAAAGGAAGATTTCCAAGTTAAAATACATTAATCACCATAAAACAGAACCCCTACTCAAATATTCTAAACAATGAAAAATATGGAGTCACATCTTTGTAATGAGTTTTGGTAATTGTGGCAGAAAGAAAATCATTAGGTGATTGAAAAGAAAAATGAACCTAGGCTGAAAATCTAGTATATATTTAAAATAGAGAAAAACCTAAAATATAAGAATAAAATTAAGCCAAAGCCTTCATGTCACTTTTTTTCCCCCCAAAAGTCTTATATTTCTTTTGTTACTTTGCTTTACTTTTTTAACTACTTTTCAGAATTCGACCCGTCTAGGGTCAAAGGAGCTGAGTGACTGCACATCTCTGAGTCTCAGTTTGTTGTTTAGGTTCTAAGTTGTGTTCAACTCTGCAACCCCGTGGACTATAACCCGTCAGGCTCCTCTGTCCATGGGATGTCCCTGGCAAGAATACTGGAGTGGGTTGCCATTTCCTTCTCCAGGGAAAGAACTTAGTTTTTTAGAGCAGTTTACAACAAAATTGAGAGTATGGTAAAGAGATTTCCCATGTACCCCTGTCCCTACACACGCATACCTCCTCCATTATCAACATCATTCACCAAAATGGTCCATTCCTTTTCTTTTACCAACAGTGGAACTACATTGACACATCATGACCACCCAAAGTTCACAGAATATATTATGGTTTACTCGTAAAGACATATATCCATCATTACAAAAGCATGCAAAATATTTTCTCTGAGAATCCTTTGTTCTGCCTATTTATCTCTTACCCCCAACTCCCCACGAATTTCTTTTATGTCTCCATATTTTTTTCCCAAAATGTCATATAGTTGAAAGCAAACAGCTTTTTCAGATAGGCTTCTTTTACTTAGCCATATGAATTTGAGATTCTCCTATGTTTTTTTCATGGCTTAATACTCCATTTCTTTTCCAGGTTGAATAATATTCCACTATCTGGATAGGCCACAGTTTCTCTGTTCACCTACTAAAGGATATCTTGATTTGCTTCAAAGATTTGGCACTTAGGAAGTAAATGCCGTAAACATCTATGTGCAGGCTTTTTTTTTTTTTTTTTTCCTGACATAAGTTTTCAGTTTCTTTGGGTAAATAGCACAGAGCATGATCATGTGGTAGGAGTTATGTTTAGTTTTGTAAAAAACTGCTAAATTTTCTTCCCAGTTGGCTGCACATGTTTACATTCTCACCAGCAATGAATGGGATCTGTTGCTTCATATCCTTGCCAGCATTTGGTATCAGTGTTCTGGATTTTGACTAGTCAGATAGGTGTATGATAGAACCTCATTGTTGTTTTTGCATTTCCCTGATGATATTTTAATTTCTGTTTTCCCTGATGTCATATGATGTGGGGCATCTTTTGGCTTATTTGCTATGTGTATATCTTCTCTGGTGAGATACCTGTTAAGCTCTTTGGGTCGTTTTTTTGAGTTGTTTGTTTTCTTGTTGTTGAGTTCTGAGTTCTTTGTATATTTTGGGTAACTGTACTCTGTTGGATGTGTCTCTTGCAAATATTTTATTCCAGTTTGTAGCTTGTCTTTTAATTTACCTTATCGTTATTTTTTCCTTCTGACTTTATTGAGATATAATTGACATATAACATTGTGTAATTTTAAGGTATACAAATGGGCTTCCTTGGTGGCTCAGATGATAAAGAATCTGCCTGGCTTGAAGGGACCCGGGTTTGATCCCTGCATTGGGAAGATCTCCTGGAGAAGGGAATGGGTACCCACTTCAGTTTTTTTGCCTGGAGAATCCCATGGACAGAGGAGCCTGGTGGACTACAGTCCATGGGGTTGCAAAGAGTCATATGCAACTGAGTGGCTAACACATACACAGCATACAAGGTGTACACAAGTTGGTTTGATACACTTATATGTTTCATTATGACCACCGCCAGAGTGTTAGCTAACACCTCCATCATATCACATAATTATCACTTCTTTTTTTGTGGTAAGAACACTTAATATCCGGTTTCATAGCAACTCTTAATTTTATTGCACAGTATTGTCATCTCTAGTCACAATGTTGTACATCAAAATTTATTGTCTTTTCACTGGAAGTTTGTACCCTTTGACCATCATCTCCTAATTTTTTCCACCCCAGCCCCTGCTAACCAAACAGTATCCATCTTTGACTTATTTCACTTATTGTAACATCCTTAAGACTACCTATACTGTCACAAATCCCGTCTTTCTCATGGCTGAATAATATTTCATTATTATGTTATATGATATATATGATATTATATCACATCTTCTTTATTCATTCACTCATTGATAGGTAGTTGTATCCATATCTTAGCTATTTTGAGTAATGTTGCCATAAACATGAGAGTGCAGGTAACGCTTGGATATTCCATTTTCACTTCCTTTGGATACATGCCCAGAAGTGGGATTGCTGAATAATATGATAGTCCTATTTTTAATTTTTTCAAGAATCTCCACACAGGTGTGAAATGATATTTCCTTTTAGTTTTCATTTGCATTTTCTTGATGATTAGTGATGTTGCACATCTAATCAGGTATGTTTTGGTCATTTGTATGTCTTCTAAGTTAAAATGTCTGTTCAGTTCCTCTTCCTATTTAAAAATCAGATTGTTTGTTTTTTGTTATTGGTTTATATTAATTCTTTTTATTTTGGATATTAGACTCTTATCAGATATATGGTTTTCAATTCCTCTGTTTCTTTGGCTGTACACGAGTTTTCTAATTTAATGTAATCTCATGTGCTGCCTTTTTACTTGTGCTTTTGGTGTCTTACCTAAACAGTCATTGCCAAAACTTGTGTCAAGGAGATATTTCCTTGTTTTCTTCTAGGAGTTCTATGGTATCAGGTCTCTTGTTTATGTCTTTGATTTATTCTGAGCAATACACAATAGAGTCCAGTTTCATTTTTCTACATGTGATTACCCAGTTTCCTAGCATCTTTTACCTTGGATGTGGGGTAGCTCCTCTTGGCTGCCACCCATGACCTTGGATGTGGGGTAGCTCCTGGAATGTGAAGTCAAGTGGGCCTTAAGAAGCATCACTATGAACAAAGCTAGTGGAGGTGATGGAATTCCAGTTGAGCTATTTCAAATCCTAAAAGATGATGCTGTGAAAGTGCTGCACTCAATATGGCAGCAAATTTGGAAAACTCAGCAGTGGCCACAGGACTGGAAAAGGTCAGTTTTCATTCCAGTCCCTAAGAAAGGCAATGCCAAAGAATGCTCAAACTACCACACAATTGTACTCATCTCACACACTAGTAAAGTAATGCTCAAAATTCTCCAAGTCAAGCTTCAGCAATACATGAACCAAGAACTTCCAGATGTTCAAGCTGAATTTAGAAAAGGCAGAAGAACCAGAGATCAAATTGCCAACATCTGGAATGGATTGCCAGCATTTCCATGGATCATGGAAAAAGCAAGAAAGTTCCAGAAAAACATCTCTTTCTGCTTTATTGACTATGCCAAAGCCTTTGACTGTGTGGATCACAATAAACTGTGGAAATTTCTTCAGGAGATGGGAATACCAGACCACCTGACCTGCCTCTTGAGAAACCTGTATGCAGGTCAGGAAGCAACAGTTAGAACTGAACATGGAACAATAGACTGGTTCCAAATAGGAAAAGAAGTACGTCAAGGCTGTATATTGTCACTCTGCTTATTTAACTTCTATGCAGAGTACATCATGAGAAACGCTGGGCTGGAGAAAGTCCAAGCTGGAATCAAGATTGCTGGGAGAAATATCAATACCCTCAGATATGCAGATGACACCACCCTTATGGCAGAAAGTGAAGAGGAACTAAAGAGCCTCTTAATGACAGCGAAAGAGGAGAGTGAGCTTAAAGCTCAACATTCAGAAAATGAAGATCACGTCATCCAGTCCCATCACTTCATGGGCAATAGATGGGGAAACAGTGGAAACAGTGGCTGAATTTATTTTTCTGGGCTCCAGAATCACTGCAGATGGTGATTTTGCAGCCATGAAATTAAAAGACGCTTATTCCTTGGAAGGAAAGTTATGGCCAACCTAGACAGCATATTAAAAAGCAGAGACATTACTTTGTCAACAAAGGTCCATCTAGTCAAGGCTATGGTTTTTCCAGTAGTCAGGTATGGATGTGAAATTTAGACTATATAGAAAGCTGAGTGCTGAAGAATTGATGCTTTAGAACTTGTGGTGTTGGAGAAGGCTTTTGAGAGTCCCTTGGACTACAAGGAGATCCAACCAGTCCATCCTAAAAGAGATCAGTCCTGGGCGTTCATTGGAAGGACAATTCTGAAGCTGAAACTCCAGTCCTTTGGCCACCTGACGTGAAGAGCTGACTCATTTGAAAAGACCCTGATGCTGGGAAAGATTGAGGGCAGGAGGAGAAGGGGACGACAGAGGATGAGATGGTTGGATGGCATCACCGACTCAATGGACATGCGTTTGGGTAGACTCTGGCAGTTGTTGATGGACAGGGAGGCCTGGCATGCTGCGGTTCATGGGGTTGCAAAGAGTCGGACATGACTGAGAACTGAAATGAACTGAACATCATTAATGAAGAGACTATCAAAGACAGCATTTGCTGAAGAGTTCCCTTGTCAAGGGCATCCCTTGTGGCTCATCTGGTGAAGAATCCCTTGTAAGTATTGTAAGTATATGGTCACATATATGTGGGTATTTATTTCTTTGCTCTTAATTCTGTTCCATTAATCTCTGTTTTAATGCCAGTACCATTCAGTTCTGGTTACTGTAGCTTCATAGTGTGCTTTCACATCAGGAAATGTCATGTCTCCAGCTTTATTCATCTTTCTTAGGATTGCTTTAGCTATTCAGGGGTATGGTACCATACAAGTATTAGGATTATTTTTTTCTGTTTCTTTAAAAAATACCGTTGGAATTTTGGTAAGGATTGCATTAAATTTATAGATGACTTTGGGTAGTATCCTATGGACAGAGGAGCCTGGTAGGATATAGTCAATGCGGTTGTAAAGAGTCAGACATACTGAGCAACCAACACTTTGGGTAATATGGCTGTTTTAATAATGTTCTACTAACCTATGTGTATTGGGTATCTTTCCATTTGTTTGTTTCTCTTTAATTGTTTTATCAGAGTCTTGTGACTTTCGGTGTACAAATCTTTCCCCTCCTTGGTTAAGTTTATCCTTAATATTGTTTTTGGATGCATCCTTTTAAAATAATGGATTCTCTGTTAATATAGTGTAACCCTCAAAATCTATTAATGTATACTTAAAAAGTTGAAAAGGGTATTTATTCAGTGAAATAAATAAATGCTGAATGTTAATACTTAGAAACCTGTTAAAGAAAATATATCTGAGTATTTTCTTCTTTTTTGGGAGTGTGTCACTATTATTTTTAAAATTTATTTATTTTTAATTGAAGGATAATTACTTTACAGTATTGCATTGGTTTCTACCAAATATCAGCATGAATCTTACAAACCTATTAAAGAAAATACGTCTCTGAGCATTTCATTTTACAGACAGTAGTCTTAGAAAAAATTGTTTTAATATATGTAAAATGATTAGTTTTAGCATATTAACTATTAGATTGTCTTAAACCACTAAGCTGAATACTTATTGTATATGATGTTTATTTTTTCTCTTGTACTATCTCCTTACACAGCTTTAAATTCCACCTTCCCACACCTTCTCAGCTTCTAACATATGTCAGTTCACAAAGAAAATCATGGTCAGGAACAGACTGATGTCCAAACCCTCAATATTCAGACATTTAGTAAAACACCTGCATTCTCACCAATTCATTGATCCTTTAACCAGGTCAAGGTGGATAAAGCATCCCTCTGTTTGGCTGTCAATAAGTTTTCTTCCCATTTTCTTAAAAAATCTTACCTCCCTCTCTAATGGTACTTCTCTAGGTGCATTTAAAGACTTTCTATCTTGAAAACAATAACAGAAACAAAGTACCTATCCCACATCCTATTTTAACTGCTACCTCCACTTGTAAATTTGTGCGGGTGGTAATCTAAATTTGGATCCATTTTCCCAATTTCCATTTACTCCTCAGCCAATTTTATGCCAATTTTTGCAGTTACCAGTCACTTGGAAGCTTTTAACCATAAAATCCAAGGGCAAAATATACAGGGAAGCTGTTGGTTCATTTCTTGTTTAAAATCTTGACATCATTCAGTGCCTTTGGACACTCCTTCCTTAGTCTAGAAACTCTTCTTTGGTGTTTGCTGCTGCTGCTGCTGCTGCTAAGTTGCTTCAGTTGTGTCTGACTGTGCAACCCTATAGACGGTGCCCTATCAGGCTCCTCTTTCCCTGGGATTCTCCAGGCAAGAAGACTGGAGTGGGTTGTTGGTTCCTTCTCTAATGCATACATGCATGCTAAGTCGCTTCAGTCGTGTCTGACTCTGTGCGACCCCATGGAGAGCAGCTCACCAGGCTCCTCCGTCCACAGGACTCTTCAGGTAGAATAGAAAGAGACACATGTACCCCAATGTTCATCGCAGCACTGTTTATAATAGCCAGAACATGGAAACAACCTAGATGTCCATCAGCAGATGAATGGATAAGAAAGCTGTGGTACATATACACAATCGAGTATTACTCAGCCATTAAAAAGAATACATTTGAATCAGTTCTAAGGAGATGGATGGAACTGGAGCCGATTATACAGAGTGAAGTAAGCCAGAAAGAAAAACACCAATACAGTATACTAACGCATATATATGGAATTTAGAAAGATGGGGATGATGACCCTGTATGCGAGACAACAAAAAAGACTCAGATCTATAGAGTGAACTTTTGGACTCTGGGGGAGAGAGAGAGGGAGAGGGTGGGATGAGATGGGAGAATGACATTGAAACATGTATACTATCATGTAAGAAACGAATCGCCAGTCTATGTCCAATGCAGGATGCAGGATGCTTGGGAATGGTGCATGGAGAGGACCCAGAGAGATGGTATGGGGTGGGAGGTGGGAGGGGATTCATGTTTGGGAACGCATGTACACTCGTGGTGAATTCATGTCAATGTTTGGCAAAACCAATACAGTATTGTAAAGTAAAGTAAAGTTAAAATAAAAATTAAAAAAAAAATTTAAAAAAATGTTATGGAGTTGAAAGGAAAAAAAAAAAAAAGAATACTGGAGTAGGTTGTTATTTCCTTCTCCATTGCATGCTAAGTCATTTCATTCGTATCTGACTCTGTGCGACCCCATAGACAGCAGCCCGCCAGGCTCCTCCTCCCACAGGATTCTCTAGGCAAGAACACTGAAGTGGGTTGTTATTTCCTTCTCTAATGCATGCATGCTAAGTCGCTTCAGTCATGTCTGACTCTGTGTGACCCCATAGACGGCAGCCCATCAGGCTCCTCCATCCACAGGATTCTCTAGGCAAGAACACTGGAGTAGGTTGCTATTTCCTTCTCCATCCTTGGTGTTTAAGACACTACAATTTCTTCGTATTCTTTGTAGGATGTGGTTGCTCAATCTCTTTAATGAATGAAGTGATATTTGCTTTCTTTAGTCATTCTTTCTTTCTACTAATATTTAAATATCTACCTCATAACCAATTTTCCAGGCTGTCTGGTATATAAATTCCTTGAAGTGTCAGAACAATTTATCCCCCTCTCCCACCTTCCTTCCCTCCCTCTTTTCTTCTCACTTCCCTACCTCTCTACCTTCCCTCTTCCTTCTTTCCTTTCTTTTTTTTTGTCTCTCACCTGACAGTCTACCTACAGTACTTGACTTAAAATCTGACATTCAGGATTATGTAAATACATCCGTGTACTATATTTTTCCTATAATGTGATGGGTTATTTCAGAGCTTTTATATACATATTAACATTGGCAAGGTGGTAGATGATTGAAGAAATAGCAGCCCAAAAGTGGAAAAACTAAAGTTATATCCTTGTGCCTCTAAGGATATATATATATATTTTTTACTTCTTCCATAGTTTTAGGACAGGTGTGTACATTGTTAAAAGATGATAAAATGCTATTTTAAAAGATTGCATTTTCTAGAAAAGGACTGGCATGCAAAGCTATTAAGCTATTTTATTTTAATAGTCTTACAAATAATAAAAGAAGCACACTTTTAGAATAAAATATTGAGGAGTTGGTTATTTCTATTTTATCTTTAAAAACCTAAGGTCAATGATTTTGAATTAAAAATTTTCATGTATTAAAAATTATTTATTAACTCTACCAATGCCCCCGCCTTAAGCAGAAATACACTTAGTATCTTGAGATGTTTGCTCTTAAAAACAGAGGTGGTTACATAGAACAATTCATAAAGACCTAGGCATGTCTTTCAAAGACTTCAATATAACAAAGACTTATAATAAATTCCACTAGAATGAGCTACCCAGGGATACCTTAATGTATTTAATGAGTTAAAAAAATAATGTGCTATCTAATGGTTATAAGCTTTTTAACAAAAAAGAACTAATGTTGAGAGAAAAAATATAAGGATATTTCATTTGAGAAATGAGCTATATCTGAGATAAGAGGAGACTAATTTTTAAAATATTAAAATTTTGAATGGCTCCAAGAATCCAGCCAGTGATCATTTTTTTCCTGGTGAGGTCCTCAAGGTGAGACTCTCGTGTACTATTTATATGAAATAAAGACACACATCCTCAGGAAAGTTAGAATCTGCTTATTTTGAACATCCAAACAAATTAATACAATGGTTAAATGTATTATTTAGTTTCTATGAAGAGAAATACAAATTCCCTGGTGTCTCAGACAGTAAAGAATCTGCTTTCAATGCAAGAGGCCTGAGTTCGATCCCTGGGTCAGAAAGATCCCCTGGAGAAGGGAATGGCAACCCACTGCAGTACTCTTGCCTGGAGAATTCCGTGGACAGAGAAGCCTGGTGGGCTATAGTCCATGGGGTTGCAAAGAGTCAGACACAACTGAGTGACTAACACTTTCTTCCTCTACTTTCTAAATGTATTATTTAATTTCTGTGAGTAGAAATACAACTTATCAAATTGTTATCTAATTTTTAATGAAAAGTCCTTCCCCAGTATATTTTTACAGTAATTATCCTGATGCAAGCTGTCCCCTACCTTCCAGTTAAAGCTTTCCTGAAAATATATTTAATAGTTGCATGTCTTAAGGAAAAACAGTAGAATCTCACTAATGAGATTCAACTCCCAGGAAGTTAAAAAGAGATAAAATTGATAATTAGTTTATAAAAAGGGAAATTTTATGATTTATAGTTTTAATATTCTTAAAAATTAAAAACTGAGTTAAACACCAAATATTAAAAAAAAGTTACCTGATCTACTTCTCTGAATACCTGAATGTGCCATATTTTCCCTATAACATGCTAGATAATTTCACATTACTTGCATGACTTTTAGGAAAATTAAAATAAGTGATTTGACTGTTGAGAAGCATTTTATGATGATTATGCAAGGATAAGAATAAAAAATTCTGCTGTTCACTTTGATGGCTTCTTATCAACTTCCTTGAAGAATTTCTCAAAAGAAACATGAACTCCCAAATTTTCCTGTCTTGGTGAAGGGGCCTGTAACAACTGTGTAGCTATAGTCTTCAGGGTGGTAAAGCCCTCTCTGAATCCAAATTACTGGCAAGCTTTTGAACCTTGATTTTTAAACTTATAAACTAAAAGGCTTATTTATTTCATCTATCACTGAATGGAAGCTTTCAGACCTCACTGATAGAAATAGGGTGGTTCTTTTTCATGATTTTGGATTATGTTCTTTTTCCTCACGATTGGAAACACAGCCAGTCAAGCTTAGGATTCATCACTTGTGGCATGACTCACTATTTCCATTTTTGTCTCAGTTGTGTTAGCTCCAAAACAATACCTTCATTTTCTATTTTCTGGTCATTTTTTTATGAATAAAGGCAAAGCACAATCAAACATTATTATCATTGCTCGATTATTACAGCATAGACAAGGTATATTGTGTGTGAGTACAGCCATGCGAAGCAGGGAGGCAGATAACCCCATTGTTCAATAGCTTGAAGTGTTTGTTCACCAGCCTGTGATATATAGGTCATAATTTAGCAAAGGAGAGAAAATTTAAGAGTGTGCATGTGTAAGGCTGTATGTGGCATGCATGTTGGATATGTGAAAAGTTCATTTTAGGTGGTGCAGTATATATCATAGATGCAAATTGATTTCTATTTTAGAAGATCTGTGGTTAAGGGCCTCTGTCTTTTCTGTACATATGACTTTGAATAAATTGGTGCTCAGAAAATGTTTATTTGATGTGGTTGTTCACTTGCTCAGTCATGTCTTTCTCTTTGTGACCCCCACGGGCTGCAGCACGCCAGGCTTCCCTGTCCTTCACTATCTCCTGGAGTTTGTTCAAAGTCATGTCCTTTATATTCGTGATGCCATCCAGCCTTCTCATGCTTTGTCATCCCCTTCTCCTGTCTTCAGTCTTTCCCGGCATCAGGGTCTTTTTCCAATTCATTGCCTCTTCACATTAGGTGGCCAAACTACTGGAGCTTCAGCTTCAACATCTGTCCTTCCAATGAATATTTAGTGTTGATTTTCATATGTCTTATTAAATGAATGAGTGAGTGAATGACTGAATGGTTGGCTACTTTGCTGAAATGCCAGGTTATTAGACATTCAATAACTTAGTAAGATAGGCAGCCCTGTTAAAATTAGAAAATGCAAAGGGAATTATAACTGAGCATGTACAGACAGAGTATAGAAGGGAAATAGAAGTTTTTTAGGAGAGAATTGGATGTATTAGAAAGAGCATGTGGCAGCGATGCACATCTGTGTTCAGATCCTGCTTTATGACATTTCAAGCATTGAGAGTGTCAGTTATATATATGCTTTTCTCATTTGTCACACTGAGCCTTAGTTTTCTCATGTGTAAAATGGGAATAGTTTTGTTTTTCTCGCTAGGTTTTGTGTATAAACCTAGATCAGAGCTTCACATTTGGTAACTGCTCAGAAATTCTAGTTTTTAAGAAAAATTTCATTTGAGAAGTCATACTTGTTTTTGCTTCTGACATCCAGGAACCGGTGCTCCAAAGTTACTCTGCAAGTTCAAAAGTTAACGTTGGCTCAGTTTCTCGATTTCTTTTTGAAATACAGCCAATGATATTGTCTTGCTTGTGGGAGTTTGATAGAAACAGTCTAGGCCACCAATAATCCCCATGGTGGCTTATTGCTTCTTGGCTCACATGTAACTCTGATTGATGAGTAGGGTTTCAGCAGGTGCAGAATTTGGCTACACTCTTTTGGCTGGAAATGCACTAGTGCCCTGTTTCAGAGTGAGTACTAATGTTGATTCAAAATGCAATTCAAGTGATCACTGTGGGTTTTGATGTTCCTAGAGGATATGGGCCAGAATTACCCTACTTATGATTCTTTTTCCTTTTTGTGAGCCTAATAGATGAAATTAACAGCAGTGGTTCGGCAAAGATTTCTAGGTGTATAGATGAAAAATCTGTAGTTCTTGGATTCTCTGTTTTGACTGCATCAGTTCATGACATTCAGTTCACAATTTGAGGCACATTCCTTTATGATAAATGATGGAGTGTCAGGATGGTAAACATGAGTTATCAGTTATTTATTGTTGGTCCACATGGCATCAAAAATGTGCCTAACTTTGTTACCTGGTGCTGGCTTGTTTGTTACTGTTTATAAAGCTTCTGTTTGTTTTGAGATTTCCCTTTGATATACTTTAATTTACTCATTCCTGAGGGTTTTATATTATGAGGACCTTAAGCCAAGGAAAATGGTTTTTAACCTAGTTAATATAACACACTAATTTGTTGTACAGAAATTACTGAAGCAGTATTATGAAAATTTAAAATTATATGGTTACCTATTGTACTAATAGGGGCAGTTAAATAGTATTAAATTGCTTAGAAAGAGTCACAAGATCCAAAATGGCAATGCATGCAAACCTGCAATTTATTGCAGGAAGAAGTGGTGAAATACTGCAGCAGGATTTAATCAAGGACATGCATTACATCCAAAGACCATTGGCTCAAGAGAGGGCAGGTGCCAGCTCTGATTGCCTTCCTTAGTAATGGCCGTACTAGATGCACTTCTCTCAGAAAAGGAACCACAGACAGTGCACAAAATTCCTTGGAGCCAGGACGCCACAAATGGAGTCTGAGCCCAGATGAGTCTGCTGGTCACAGAGACAGATTTTTGCTCTATAATCAGTAAGTGTCTCATGGAGACCAGATGCAGATCATCAATTTCACTGTTACCAAGAAACAGTCTTGACATGATGGACCAAACCTCCCCAAACTCTTTGAACCTGTGGTTATAAAGCAGCACTGTGAATCAGTCCATGTCATGCCTTAACCAGGTGTCAGTTCCGTAGGGTCTTTTCTAATTTTAGTAACAGAGCTGAGGCCCGTTCCAGCTCTGTTGGAATTAGTCTTCATAGCATATCGTTTTTGAAACAAGTTTAAGAAAAACTAATTCTAAGTAATGATGGCAGGTTGAACATGTGCATTGACTTTCACTGTTTTCTGAAATCTTGTTAAAATTATAGTAACTGTTCTTTAAAGGTATAAACCCACAAGGACCAAAAAAAAGAAGAGACAACAGCAACATAATTTTGGAAACCAAAAACGTGGATGGGCAGGTGGTAGCTGACCTAGCAGTCCTAAAAACATTCAATCCTAAAGTACTTGTACAGAAAGCCAAGAAACTACAGAGCTAACTTCCTAGATCTCCAAAAGGCTTCAACTGGTGCTAAGAGGTACTCCTGCAAGTAAGCATGAAAGTGAAAGTGAAGTTGGTCAGTCGTGTCTGACTCTTTGTGACCCCATGGACTGTAGCCCCCAGGCTCCTCTGTCCATGGGATTCTCCAGGCAAGAATACTGGAGTGGGGTTGCCATTTCCTTCTCCAGGGGATCTTCCCGACCCAGGGATTGAACCCGGGTCTCCCGCATTGGAGGTTGATGCTTTAACCTCTAAGCCACCAGGGAAGCCAAGATGATATATAGGCTGGGAAGTGTGAAGCAGAGCTAAAACCAGGAGAACTAATTGGAGTTCTGTTTAAGTTCAGTCCTCAGATCTCCTACTGCTCTCTGTCTTCCACAGTGCTGTAGATTTAGAATTTTATAATCTGGAAGTCACTGTTAGATTGCAGTTTGAATCATGAGCCCAAGGGGCCTTCCTTGATCTCAAATAGCTAGTGACTGTGGCTTTATCAGAACTAGGTTCTGAATTTCTTGCTATCTACATTGAAACTACTTGCTAACCCAGAATGATTCTGCAAGAGAATGCTTTGGATCAATAGGTATATCCTCTGTTTAACAGGATATACAACTCAAGATATGGAACTAGACCATGTGAGAAATAATGTATTGGTGGTTTGTAGAATGTACTAGTTTAGGTTTAGAAGGCAAGAAGAGAAATCATTTACGTTACTGCAGTATTTCAGGGAAGAAGTGGACTAGGATAGCCCAAACTCTGGTGAAGTTACTGGGGATGGAAGTTTGAGGTCGTATTGAAAAGACTTAAAACAGCCTCCCTTCACAGGGTTGTGTTTCATGGTGCTGGAAAATCTTCCTATTTAGGTTTAAGGAGTTTTTTATTTTATCTTTATAGTGTAAGGTCATTGTACTTTTGTCTCATCATTTTCTTAGTTTCCAGATAATAGCTTACTAAAAATTTTATTCAGGTGCTTATTTTTATTTTATTACTATGTCAGTTAGCATTAGTTATTATATTATAATTGACTACAGTTGAGAACATGACCCTATTTGTATTGGATAATAAACATAATACAGTGCAATTCAACAAGTATTATACCTACTTACTATGATTAGTCTACTAGTGATCCTCAAAAATGACATATACACTATGTACTAAAGAACTTAATGATAATGTGGATCATTTGATATTGACTGTCTCTATGATTAGTGTGGATGGATAACTAACCATCTGGTATCTCCTCCTAATCTTCCTCAAAGAGGAATAATATGTTGGAAAGTAAAGGGACTCTATTCACTTTTAAATAGTCCCTGCAAGGTGATTTAACCATGCTTTATTATTCATTATATTAAAGACAGTTGATGAAGCATGAAGCAGTCATTTCTGTAGTTTTAAAAGAGGTCATGAGCTGATTCATTCAGGTTTGTAATTCCCTCTGAAACCATCTTTGAACCAAAGATATTTGAAGATATATTTCTATAGCTACAGATACACACACACATATATATACTAACATAGAAATATTTTCTATTATTTGGATACTTATTGAAGGAAGAGAATGTTAAACAGTAATAAAAAGAAGTTTACAGTCCTTCAGTTAAAGATGATAGTATAGCCTCTCTTCTTTAAGGAAAAGGATAGTATTTTAGGGTGCTGTTCTTTATGAGGAATTTTAAACTTTATAATACAGATGAAGTATGGTGAATAAGGTGAATACACAGATATTTTTACAGTTGAGAATACTTTAGCATAACCAATAGTTTATTTGTACAGATTCATCTGGAATCATGTTTTAAGAATTTATGTCATAGATGTAAGATTGCTTTACTTTGATGGTGGCAAAGTTCTTTTCTGAGGTCAGTTTTCCCTGAATTTCCAAGTACTTGTATTCTGTAATTTTCTTTTTTCCTTTCTTTCTTAGTATTTGTCCTTTGTTCATAGTCTTGCTTCATTTCTCAGATTTTCTGCTGAAGCTTTCCTCCTTTATATTTCAACTTGAGGTGTAATTTTTGGCTTTGCTTACATGGTTGGGTCTCTAGGTTAAGCTCTATTCTCTTTAGAAGCTTAAAATACTTCCTTTTATGTTTTAGTTCTTGGCTTCCTTTCTTCAAAATGTTCTCAAAAGGAAAAAATAGCAACATACTTTATTCTAACAAAGTACACTGGCTTATCTGTTCTTCCAGTGACCACAGGTATGTTTTTGACCATCTATTCACTTAATTAAGAAGTCTGATTTGTTTAAGGATAACCACTTCTTGATATACTATCCACCTTCCCCATCTTGACATCTGAGAAGTGTCCATAGATAAACATTTTCAACTTTGCCTACAGTAATATATATGTTGTAAAAGATAGGTATAAAAGAAAGCATACAATTCTGGTTTGTTTTCAATAAGTATAGTTTAGTGCTACATTGATTTTTAGAAGTTATCTAATGATTTAACACATTCATTTTAGAGATGAGAAAATAAAAGACCTAGGGTACTTGGAATTTTATCCAAGTTTCCCAGCTAGATGGTTGCAAATTTTAATTTATTTGTTAGTTTTTTGGTGATTACATTGTTGGGAGAAAAATAAAAATGCTTTGGTTAAATAAAAAAGAAAACACCTAGATATTCTTCCTGCTTTATTGCTAGTTCTCACCTTATCTTAATTATGTTTGCCAGGTAATGGACTGTTTACTAATCAGTAATCCCTTGGTATCGCAAAAGGATTGGTTCCAGGGCCACCCCCTCAACCCCTTCCCAGGGTGTACCAGAACCTGAAGATCCTTAGTTCCCTTTTATAAATGCGGTAGTATTTGCATATAACCTATGCACATGTCCCCATATACTTTAAAATTATTTCTAGATTACTTACAATACCTAACACAATAAAAATGCTGTGTAGATAGTTACCATCATGTGACAAATTCAAGTTTTGCTTTTTGAAACTTTCTGGACTATTTTTTCTGAAATATTTTCTATCTGCCTTTGGTTTAATCTATAGAAGTTGAACCCACAGATATGGAGGGCCTACTGTATCTTGTTGATAGGAACCCCAGAAGAAAACCTGATGGAGTTTGTTCTGCTTCCTCAAATTTACGGCTATAGTGACTTGTGGATTGAAGTAGTTTTTTACATGTCAACTTGGATCCACAGTTTTAGACCATCTAAGATCTATTCAAGTAAGCATCTTGAAGTAGAGTCTTAAACGTTACATACATTTCCTCCCTCCTTTTAAAGGGTAGAAATTGGGATTCATGCCTGGTAAGGAGGTTAGGATTTTTTCAAAAAAACATGTTTACCACCGAGAAGGCACTTGCTCTAATAGTCATCAACAAAGGTACTAATCATACTAAATAATTACTTGGCATTCAAATTAATCTCTGAAAGATGTTGCTACTGTGGTAATTTGAGCACAGTGTTCAGTCATCTAGGGCATTCTTACATAAAAGTAGGTTAGTTTAGCAAGGCAAGCTGATGATTATTCTCCATTCAGTTCCTTGTTAGGTACTTGACAGTTGATTGTGGATTATTTTGTCCAGTTCTTTTTACAGGTGTGGAAGTTAAGCTAGATGACTCCATTTCCTGGGTCCTTTCTTTGTCTCCTTTAAAATACAGAGGCTTTTTGGTAATTCTTTTAAAATGTTTTTTGTTGTTGTTGTTAGCTCTTAACCAGTCTATCATAAAGTCTGTAACCTGGAAGATATAGGCTCTGTAATAATTTTTATTTTATTTTTCTTAAATCACTTAATGATATACAACAATTTTAAAGGTTTTAAACCTTTTCTCTCAAAGATCCATAGCCAACTGTAACCTCAGCTTGTAGCCCCACTTGAGGATAGAATTCTACCTGGAAAGCCCTTCATCATGCAGTAGGGCTAGGTGGGCCCAGTTCCCCTTGAGCTCTCTAGGCTTACTTTCCTCCTTAGCTCCTGTCTTTCTGCCACAGGCAGGGTTAGGATGCAGAGAAGCCAGGGCTGGTTAGAACAGGATCAGAATGTTGAACAGCAGCAACATTACATGAGGGCTGGTGTAAAACTATAGTTGAAGGTGAACTTGTCCTTTAATTTTAACTGAAAAATACCTTTAATACAGGAAAGTCATTGGATATCATTTTTGTGGCTTCCTATAATGCAGGTCTTACCAGGAGATGTAGGTAATATGCTGTGAGGATTGAAGTTTATAATGTCATTTCTAGAGAGTCTCTCTCTCTCTCATCCATTCCTTTGATACACTTTTTAAACACCCATATATACACATACACTCACATGCACACCACACTCACATATGCATACATGCACACACACACACACACACTCTGCAATAAAAACCGTTCTCAAAATACATTTGCTTTTGTGAAGAAATATCTGACCAGCTGGGTTTCCTGTATAATTTATTTTCTCATAATAACTTTAGCATGTGGGGTATATAATTAATTCTTTCAGGCTGCTGCAATAGACTTGAGTATTCATTTTGTAGCTGTGATCCTAACAATTTAAAAAATAACAAAGAATGTACCTCCTTTCGTTTCAAATGTCCTCACTTTGAGTAAGTTATTACTAGAGACAATGTTGTCAGTGCATATTTGCTGTATGGGATATCAGTATTTAAATTTGAACTTTAGCTAATAATAGCCATGCAAAACTAATATGCCTTTGTATTTGATGACATTTTAGCACTTACTATGAAAAAAGCATGAAATGTAATCTGTTAAAAATCATTGATATGCATTTGTTTTTCTCAAGTTACTAACAAGAAATATCGGTGTTCTTACTCTCATTGGACCAATTCTCTGTAGTCTCATAAATCAGTTACAGAAGGCTTTTCAAGTATATTTTGTCTTATTTTGCTAAATGGGAAAAACTCAGAAGCTCAGGACACAATGGGTCTAACAACTCTTGTTGCATTCTCCTGTGTAAGGTAAATACTGAATATTTTGGATGAAATGATGGTAAGATTAAATATTTTCAAGATATTTTTGGAGGAAGTGACCTACTTTCCCATTTTAGAAAAAATGAATAAGGTAAAAATGATTACACACAGTGGACAGAATCTATTATTTCTTAGATCATATGTTAAAGTGTACAGGAGTCATCAAAATGTTAAGCTAGAGTAAACAGAATATTAATAATCTTAGTTCTTGGTCTTGGCATGCAGAGTTTGGCAGATAATAAATAGATTATCAAAGTATTTAGAAGGAATGCCTCAGTGTGCAAAATTAAGTCATTCCACTCTCACATGGCTCTATAGCTCTGTAATCAATTCCATTTGTCTGAAGTGAGGGGTTTTATAAAGAAGTTTAAATAAATTAGAAAGGCATACTATATTTATAAGCATAAATATTCAGTATTAGGGAGAGATCAGTTAAATCCCTTTTCACCATTCTCTTTTTCAGTGTTAAACAGGAAGTTCTGGCTAATGCAGTAAGATAAGAAAAAGAAATAAAATGTGTACAGATTGGGAAGGAAGAGATAAAACTGTCTGTGTTCTCAGATCACCTGATAATCTGTGTAGAACATCCAAAAAAATTGACCAAAAGTACCTGGAACCAGTAAGGATTATATTAAGGCCACAAAA
>SJYQ01008552.1:140878-160713 GCA_006410935.1 Redunca redunca | reverse complement strand
AAGGTTGATGTTCGAAGGTCAATTGCTTTCGTATATACCAGCAATGAACAAATGAAGCTTGAAACTAAAAACATAACATCATGTATATTAACAACCCCCAAAATGAAATACTAGTACTTAGATATAAATCTAACAAAATATGTAAAAGCTATAAAACACTGATGAATGAAATCAGAGACCTAAATAAATGGAGAGTAATTCATGTTCTAAGACAGGAAGACCAATATTAAGTTATGCCAAACATGATCTGTATATTCAAAGCAATTCCAATCAAAATCCCAGCAAATTATTTTACGGTCATCAGCAGACTGGTTTTAAGCTTTATATAAAGAGGCAAAAAACCCAGAGCAGACACCTAATACTGAAGGAGAAGAACGAAGTTGGAAGATGGACACTACCTGACTTCAAGACTTACTATAAAACTATACTAGTTCAGACAGTGTGGTATTAGCAAAAGAACAGACAGAATAGAAAGCCCAGAAGTAGACTCATGTAAAAATGGCCAGCTGGTCTTTGACAAAGCAAATGGTGTCAGAATCCATCTAGACACAGACTTTAAACTCTTCACAAAAATTGACTGTGAATGGGTTATAGAACTAAATGTAAAACACAAAACTCCCAGAAGTTAATATAGGAGAAAACATCGATGACGTTGGGTTTGGTGATGATTTTTAGCACCAAAGACATGATCATGAAAGAAATAATAATGTATATATTCTTCATTAAAATTAAAAGTATCTATTAGAAGAAAGAAAATGTCAGCCATAGATTGGAAGAAAATGTTTACAAAGCCCAGTTATCCAAAACTATACAAAGAACTCCTAAAACTCAACAATAAAAGAGCAAGCAACTTGATTAAAAAATGTACCAAAGACCTTAACAGGTATCTCACCAAAACAAATTTACAGGTTGCAAATCAACATGTGAGAAGATTTTCCACATTGTATGTCATCAGGGAAGTACAAATTAAAGTAACCATGAGAATGCACTACACATCTATTAGAATAACCAAAACTGAAAACACTAACAGTGCTAAATGCTGATGAGAATGTGGAGCAACAGGAACTCTCATTCATTGCTGGTGGTAATGAAAATGGTGAAACCATTTTGGAAGACGGTTGGTTTTTAACAAAACTAAACATTCTCTAAGCATATAAGCCAGCAGTCAGGCTTCTTAGTATTTACTCAGAAGAGTTGAAAACTTACAGGCACTCCAGAACCTGCATACCAATGTTTATAGCAAGTTGGTTCATAAACTGCCAAAACTTGGAAACAACCATGATGCTTTTCAGAGAGTAAGTGATGGAATGTTATTCAGCACTGAAAATAAATGAGTTATAAAGCCATAAAAAGACATAGAAGAGCCTTAAATGCATATTACTAAGTGAAAGAAGTCAATCTGAAAGAGGCTGCATACTGTTTGAATTCAAGTATATGCCATCCTGGAGACAATGAAAACTATCAGTAGTTTGTAGGGATTAGGTTGTTGGGACGGTGAGCAGGCAGATCACAGAGGATTTTTAGAACAGTGAAGAGAGTCTGCGATTGATATATGCTATTATACATAGAATGTATAGTACCAAGAGTGAACTATAAGGTAAACTATGGTCTTCAGATGATTATGATGTGTCAGTGTGGGTTCATCAATTGTAACAAATATACTATTTTGGTAGGAGATGTTGATAATCTGTCACAGGTGAGGCAATACATGTGGGGGGCAGGAGGTTTAGGGAAAGTATACCTTCCCCTCAGTTTTTACTGTGCACCTAAAACCACTCTAAATAATTATAGTTGTCATTAAAAAAAAATCAATTCTCTTAAAATTTATCTGAATTCATTGAAATATATTTAAAGTTGCAATGGGTTTTACATGAATGTTTATATGTATAGCAAAAGCTGTACACCTCTACATTTTCCAGCTTCCCGTGTAGTTATTTTAGCTAGTCGTTCAGTCGTGTCCAACTCTTTGCAACCCCATGAATCGCAGCACGCCAGGCCTCCCTGTCCATCACCATCTCCCAGAGTTCACTCAGACTCGCGTCCATTGAGTCAGTGATGCTATCCAGCCATCTCATCCTGGGTCGTCCCCTTCTCCTCCTGCCCCCAATCCCTCCCAGCATCAGAGTCTTTTCCGGTGAGTCAACTCTTTGCATGAGGTGGCCAAAGTACTGGAGTTTCAGCTTCAGCATCATTCCTTCCAAAGAAATCCCAGGGCTGATCTCCTTCAGAATGGACTGGTTGGATCTCCTGATAGGCGTCACGGGTGAGCTCAAGTCACTGAGAGTGACCACGAGGTCACCGATGAAGTAACCTAAACCTCTCATTCATTACTTGGCTGAGAGGCACTTTTTTTTTAAGCCACTAAAATTATGTGTGAACTTTTTTTTTTTACTTGTAAAGCATGGCCTTACCTATCTTGATTAATACAGCTACTAATGAAAATTTATATGAAGCAGAAAAATGTCAGGAATACATAGCTAATTTTGAAGACTAATATATATAAGGTGAGAGAACAAATAGATGAATGAAATTGAATAGAGATTCAAAAAACAGCACAAGCATACCTGAAACTTAGTAGATAATATAGGTAGCATTGCAAATCACTGAAGGAATGCTGAGTCCATTGGCTACATACATGAAAAAAAAATGGATACCTCATACCTTAATCAAGTATTGATTATAGATGGATTTAAAACTAAAGTGTGTACAGTAAGAATTTAAGACATTTAAGAGAAAGTTTAGAGAAAGAATTTCTTTCTTAGTCAAGAAAAAATATATGAGCTAAAATGAAAAAGAAGTGTTATAGGTAGTAATGGAGAAACAGACATAGAGAATACACTTATGGACATGGGTAGAGGGGAGGAGAGGATGAGATGGAAACTCACATTACCATATGTAAAATAGATGGCCAATGGGAATTTCCTGTATGTCTCAGGAAAGCCAAACAGGGGCTCTGTATCATCCTCTAGAGGGTGGGATGGGGAGGAAGATGGGAGGGAGTTTCAAAAGCGGCGGGGGTGGCGGGGGGAATATATGTGTATATCTATGGCTGATTCATGTTGAGGTTTGACAGAAAACAACAAAATCCTGTAAAGCAATTATCCTTCAATTCAAGAATTTATAAATTAAAATAAAAATAAACTTGAAGAAATGGAAAAAAAGAACAAAAAAAGAAGTGTTATAAATGAATACTTTGAAGTTTTAAATGCCTGTACATTAAAAGATCCAAAAAACATAGTGAAAAAGAAAAACCACAGGCTAAGAAAAAGTTCTGCAAAGTGTATAATAAACATTAATATTTAGCATATATGAAAATTCCTTCAGTAGATAAGAAAACATAACTCAAAAAAAAATAACAAAAGGAGATACCAGTTCATACCATCAGATTGTCAAAACTATAAAAGCTAAATAAGTACTAATGAGAATGTAGAGGAGCAGAAACTCCCATAAAATGTGAATACATTTAAATCAGTATTGTCTCATTGGCGAGCAATTTGCTCACTTTAAAGATGTGCATGACCTATGACCCAGCAACTCTCCTTCCAGGTATATATTCTATAGAAATTCTCATACCTGTGAAGGGAGAAACTGTTTAAAGATATTCATAGTGGTATTGATTGCAATGGTGAAAGAAAGAAAAAATTGAAATGCTCAATGAGAGTGCATAGCAAGAACTGCAAGTATTAACACAAATTTAAAAGTAAGTTGAATTTTTAAAAGCAAGTTGCACAAGGAAATAGAATGCATGATACTTTTAATACAGTTTAGAAATATATAAGAACTACTAAGTAGTACGTTATGAATTTGAATGCGTGTGTGTAGAGGGTTGAAAATGTGTGGATGGTGATGAATGGGTGTAAATAAGGGGCATGAAGAGGTGTATCAGAATCATAAATTTTAAATTCAAGATAATTTTTGGGAGGGAATTTTATAGGGCTTTTCTATTGTACTTGCTGTGGTTTATGATGTTGGAAAGTGGGCTGATGTGCAAATATTTACTTCTTAAGCTGAGTAGAGGATACACTGGTGTTTGATATACATTATTCTCTATATGCCTTTTGCTAGTCTTAAAATAGTTTACAAGTAAATGAAGTTTTCAGTTGAAGAATGGAAATTCAAAACAATGGGAGCCTTCCATTTTCAAAAAGAATGAAATGGTTCACAGTGGGCCAAGCTTCTCACTAAAAACAAGCAAGCAAGCCAGTGAATTACAAAATGATCTATGTAAAGGCATTAGGGATCAATGAAAGCAGTGAGAATTTAAAAGTAAAATTACAGATGGAGAACCCTTCAGAAGTGAGCTGAGGATCTGCAATAGTCCCCTGGAGACAGTTACTAAACCTTCACACTGGCTATAAATCACAGATGTCAGCTAGACCCAAACAAGATCTCTGCTAGAAGCAAAGAAACTAGCAGAACTTTTTACATCCTCATTGGGCTAGAGTAACGGAAATGGAACGTGAGGCATCTCAAACACATGCAGTTTCCAACTGTGACATTTAGTGACATTAGTGAGATTTGAGCAGAACTTTTATAAAAGCAACCTGAGTTCCTTGCATCTATGTTTGGGAAATAAAGACCTGCTGTAGGTGGAGGCAAGGGGAGGTATATGAGAACAACAGGTGAAAGCTGGAAGGACTTGAAGGAGTGCCAGATGGACTTTGATGGTCTCTTCAACCACATAATGCCTAGAATCTTTTAAATATCCTGCATAGAGGTTCAAGATAATCTAGGTTTCACCCTAAAGGGAGAACCACTTAAGTGGGACAGAAAGCAAATGAAAATAGTCACAGTGGAGCAGGGCTGATGTTACAAAGTCAAGGGCTTCAGCTCAGTTCAGTCGCTCAGTCGTGTCTGACTCTTTGCGACCCCATGAATTGCAGCACGCCTGGCCTCCCTGTCCATCACCAACTCCCGGAGTTCACTCAGACTCACATCCATCGATTCGGTGATGCCATCCAGCCATCTCATCCTGGGTCATCCCTTTTCCTCCTGCCCCCAGTCCCTCCCAGCATCAGAGTCTTTTCCAATGAGTCAACTCTTTGCATGAGGTGGCCAAAGTATTGGAGTTAACATCAAGGGGATTCCCAGGTAGTTCTAGTGATAACCTGCCTGCCAATTCAGAAGACATAAGAGACGTGGATTCGACCCCAGGGTCGGGAAGATCCCCTGGAGAAGGGAAAGGCAATCCACAACAGTATTGCCTGGAGAATCTCATGGACTGAGGAGTCTGGTGGGCTGCAGTCCGTAGGGTCGCAGAGAGTCAGACACGACTGAAGTGACTTAAAGTAGCATAGAAAACATCATCGTGCAGCCTCCACCTCAGGACATTTGTCAAAATATGAAGCTGCACGGTCAGGAGCCAAGAAACAAGATCATAAAAGATCTTTTTTTTAAAAAAGGTGAATTTTTTGCTGTCTTTTAGTGCTGAGGAGACAAAGATTCATCAGAAATTCCAAGGAGAATCATAAAGGACTGTCTTGTAAGAGGAAAGGAAATCAGAGTGGAGCCTGAGTCTTAGCAGAGTAGCCGCCCTCCCCTGCATGACTGTGTTTAAGGTTAATAGCATCACTCTACCCACCCCACTGTATCTGACTAGCAGAAGAAAGAATAAATCTTCTCTAATTGAAGATATCATTATCTGGACCCTCTACTGTTTTCTTGAAAATGTGCAATATCTTGTATTCAAACAAAAATTACTATGGGCTTAGAAAGAAAAGATAGAACTGTGAAATTGATCATGAAAAGAAACACAATAACAAGTCAGTTACTTGTGTTGGCAGGTGTTCACTTGAAAATAGCTATGTTTAATATGTTATGATAGTAGAGGAAAATAAGAAAAATATGGAGAACTATAGCAAAACAGGAGTCTCAGTAAAATCAAACAGAAACTCAGCGATTGAAAACTGACAGTAAGAACTGATGTGAAAGTGAAAGTGAGGTTGCCCAGTCGTGTCCCACTCTCTGCGACCCATGGACTCCCTCCATGGGACTCTCCAAGAGTGTCCCACTCTCTGCGACCCCATGGACTCCCTCCATGGGACTCTCCAAGAGTGTCCCACTCNATGAAAAGAAACACAATAACAAGTCAGTTACTTGTGTTGGCAGGTGTTCACTTGAAAATAGCTATGTTTAATATGTTATGATAGTAGAGGAAAATAAGAAAAATATGGAGAACTATAGCAAAACAGGAGTCTCAGTAAAATCAAACAGAAACTCAGCAATTGAAAACTGACAGTAAGAACTGATGTGAAAAAGTGAAGTTGCCCAGTCGTGTCCCACTCTCTGCGACCCCATGGACTCCCTCCATGGGACTCTCCAGGCAAGAGCACTGGAGCGGGTTGCCATTTCCTTCTCCAGGGGATCTTCCCGACCCAGGGATCGAACCCAGGTCTCCCACATTCCAGGCAGATGCTTTAACCTCTGAGCCACCAGGGAATCTAAGAACTGATGTATTTAACAACAAATAACAGAAGATAGGATCACAGAACTTAAGACAGGACTGTTAGAAGATGTCCAAGCTGAATAAAAGAGATAAAAGGGATAAACAGAAACAATTCTGAAACACAGAGACAAATAAAAGACCCCCAAAACGACTTAACCAAGGCAAAGGAATAGTGTTTTTTTTTTTGCTGTGATTTTTGTTTTGTTTTAGTTTTGGGGTTTTGGTTTGGTTTTGGTTGAATGCTTCACTGAGATGTGAGGAAGTTCTGATCAGAGTTATGATTTAAAGTCTGGTTCACTTCAAGTGTTTGTTTACCATTTACTTAGAAGAGAGGTTGGTATTCAAGAAAAGGCAAACAAGGATCACTGCTCATCCTTTTCTCTGTTGTAGTGAACAGTTGAGCTCTGGTTCCAAATATGTATTCTTCACTCAACCCTGTAAATGTCCTTCATCAAACTCACTATTTTTAGAAGGTGGTCAGTCAACCCTGTTGTTACTTGAATGCGACCTTTATAATATCACCACTTATCCAAGGAGCTTATCAAAATATTCATTCTAATCAAATGGAATATTCTTTCAGAGAGGAGTTGTGAATTATTAGAATTCTCCTTACCTTACTGAATTTCTAGTAAATTTGGATTTTTTTTTTTTTTGCTAAATTGATGAATACCACTTGCCTAGTTGGATCATCACCTCTTAGTCCAGTTTTTCTTGAACTCAGTGATATATAGTTAAGCTGCATAAAAATTATATTGAGTCTTAGCAGAAATAACTAAAATAATCAAAGTTAGAAAATCACTNCAAGTGTTTGTTTACCATTTACTTAGAAGAGAGGTTGGTATTCAAGAAAAGGCAAACGAGGATCACTGCTCATCCTTTTCTCTGTTGTAGTGAACAGTTGAGCTCTGGTTCCAAATATGTATTCTTCACTCAACCCTGTAAATGTCCTTCATCAAACTCACTATTTTTAGAAGGTGGTCAGTCAACCCTGTTGTTACTTGAATGCGACCTTTATAATATCACCACTTATCCAAGGAGCTTATCAAAATATTCATTCTAATCAAATGGAATATTCTTTCAGAGAGGAGTTGTGAATTATTAGAATTCTCCTTACCTTACTGAATTTCTAGTAAATTTGGATTTTTTTTTTTTTTGCTAAATTGATGAATACCACTTGCCTAGTTGGATCATCACCTCTTAGTCCAGTTTTTCTTGAACTCAGTGATATATAGTTAAGCTGCATAAAAATTATATTGAGTCTTAGCAGAAATAACTAAAATAATCAAAGTTAGAAAATCACTGAAAATATCTGAAAGATATTGCTGTAAGCAATAGAGAATTGTAAGGCTTTAGATATAAGTCTCCAAGGAGAAATAAAACTTGCAACATGAAATAAATATTAACAATAAAAAAGAGACATTTTGAAAATGTCTAAGAAAAGAAAAAAGGTCTTAGGATCAATATTTCTTAATAGAGATGGAGTTTTTCAATTTGAAAAAAAAAATTGTAAAATACTGGAAATGAGTCTATATTGCTTCTCTGGCTATTTAGTACTTAAAAATTTTTTTTTCCTCCCCTTTAATCCATTTTCTGAGTTTCTTGCTCTTTTAACTACCGTTTTAATTCAGTACATAGCCTGATATGTGTAGTGAAAATAAGGGGTTTGACTGGTCATGGTGACGCCGTTTTTGGTGGCTGTTGTTTCAGTGTTTGACACGTGTTTTCACTGCTTTCTTTTTCATTATCTTGAAATTATCTTTAATTATGCTTCTGGCCTCCTAAGAATTTGCTCAAAGGAGAAAGAATAACCACAGCAAAATGAGCTCCTAAGGTGATCCACACACCTGTCACCTCAAAGAGGCATTTAGAATTTATTCATTATTCCTTCTTGAAAGAAATTCCTTATCCTGTTCACTGGGTCAAGTGTCTGTAAATATAAATTGGAAGATTCTATTGTGGTAAGAAGTAGCTTTATATTTTTGTTTCACCTTTTCTCTGATAGTATTTGAATCACGACCCCCTAGGTGTGGAGCAGGTTGAGTGAAAAAGAAAATCAGTGTCCATAGAAGGACAGAAAGCCGACTTGCTGTATGGTATCACACAAAAGGAAACTTGTCAGTTAACACTCCAGTCATCTCCCCAGAACCCCAGCTTTCCATTCAGTGCACTTTATTAGTAATAAAGGAAGGAGAAAAGGAGGCATGGGTTATGAGTATGTGGTCCACCTTCTGGTCTTCTCAGCATAATTGCAAGATGACTTGTCTGTTTTCAGGTTTCACTTCTTTTTCAGACTGTATTAGAAGGGGAGAGGGATGGAAGAAGCTAAAAAGCAGAGGATAAAATAGGGTATGCTTTCAAAAGTGCTTCTCCAGGTCTTCTCATATACCCCGGATTTCTACTGGGGAGAATTAGCCAAAACCGGAACACACTTCTAAACCCTGCCTCAGTAGCAGAAAAAGATGAGGGAGAAGAAGGTATTGGGTGGCTTTGGGGTGGTCAGTTTGCAGTGTATTTCCATCTCTTTCTTCATTTTTAAAAATCATTACAAGCATTATACATAAAAATTATAATTAATGAATATGATGAATAAATAATATGACAGAGGATGTGATCTGTGAATATAACTGTAATAAAGCAAGAATGTAAAAATAAATTTAAAAATATGGAAAAATGAGATGAGCTATTGAGTCACAATTTACTCTTGTATCATCAAAAAGAACCTTGTCTCGTAATCATTTTGCAGTATCAAATCAGCATGTTGTATACCTTAAACTTACATAGAGTTATGTGTCAATTATTTCTGAATAAAGCTGGAAAAAAGAACTTTGTCCACTCAGTCCCCAAACAAACTCACCTCATTTCCAAAAGTGAAGAGAACGGACAAGAAAGGCAGCATAATTGAGAAACTATTTTGTGTTATTTAAATCCATTTGACATCTTCTTGTGCTGATATTTAATTTTCCTCATGTGCTTATAATCAGCATCTTTTTTCTCTCTCCTCATACTAATCAAACACTCTGAAATAAACTTGGGGCTTTAGGTAGATGAATGACAATTGACAGACTCTCCTTAGGGATATTAATCTATCTTGGTGCAGAGCAATGAGCTAAACAGAAAAAAGAAATATTTTGATCCTTTTGGATACTATACTGAATTTAAAAAGAAATAGACCCCAGTATTAGATAAAAGAAGATTTTGGGGTCACGTTAAATGCTTGACTCTTCAACTGCGTTAGGCGGAGTTATTATTTCCTTTTGAGCTGGATTAACTATAATCCTTGTAGTGAAACTTCAGTGGAGGACATAGAAATATTGTATAAAAATTGATTATAAAGAACACATGATAAAGATTTGTTAAAGAACTTTATAGAATTCTTTAGAAAATTATGTGATAAATGTGAGTGGAAAAAGAATAAAAACCTCAGTGTTTTACTTGGAAGATCTTCAAAAGATTAAGCTACAATCTGAAGCTTCAGTGAAATATCTGCATCAATTTAACTAGTAAGATATTTGTCAATTTTTATAAGAAAGGAGTGAAATAACATAATTTAAAGAAACAAATTCCCGTCATATTTTAGGATTTAAGCAAAAGACCTTTGCTGAAACACTGAGACGATTTAAAATGAACCTTCTAAATTATCTAAAATAAAATTCTAAGTCACTTTCTTCTATTGTAAAAAAAAAAAATACATTGTAGACACAAGTATCATTAATTATGCATTTTTTGCAGTAAAAATGCTAGTTGGGTGATATCTTCATATTTAAATACCAGCCAGGAGTAAGTTGTTAACTAAGAGTCCTTTGAGACCCTCCAGTTGTCATTTAAATAATGTGGCCACCCTGACTGTGATTTGTCCTAGGTCTTAGTTCATTTGGGCTGCTGTAAACCAAAATTCCACGGACTGAGTGGCTTAAGTACAATAGAAGTGTATTTCTTGCAGTTCTGGAAGCTGAGAGGTCCAAAATCAAGGAGCTGACAGATTCAGGGTCTGATGAGAGCCTATTTCCTGGTTCCTAGACAGCTGGACTGTTGCTGTGTCCTCATGAGGTTGGAGGATGAGGGGGCTCTCTTCTTGTAAGAGCGCTAATTCCATTCATGAGGGGTCCACCCTCGTAAGTAGCTTCCAAAGACTTCCAAATACTGTCACTAAGAGATTAGGGGCTTAGAGGTGAAGAGGGTGAGCCTGATTGGGTAAAATGACATAAAACCTCTCTTACCTAATGACCACTGCTGTTCAGTCGCCCAGGCATGTCCACCTCTTTGTGATCCCATGAACTGCAGCACGCCAGCCCTCCCTGTCCCTCATCGTCTCCCGGAATTTGCCCAAGTTCATGTTCATTACATTGGTGATGCTGTCCAGCCATCTCATCCTCTGATGCCCTCTTCTCCTTCTGCCCTCCATCTTTCCCAGCATCAGGGACTTTTCCAATGATCATTAGGAATCCCTGAAACAAATTAAGTTCTCCAAGAAATGTCCTTTGCCATGGGGGCCTTCTCACCAGTGATCTCTCTCTGATTATCAGATCATCTTCCCAACTGGGTCCTAGGAATTGTATTTGAAGTTCTGCACCAGCAGGGTTTTTTTTTTTTTTTAATATAGGAAAATTTAATTTATGTGTACTGTAGCACTCTTCAAGTTCAATGTGAGATTCACAAGAACTGATTATACTGGAAACTGGCTTGACGTTTTTTAACATCAGTATCAGTGGCAGTGGAGTTTATATAAAAAAGTGTGGATAGAATGGTTTCTTACAGAATCTATAATCCTGTCTTGTCTTTGCTTCAGAATCCATGGATTTGCTGGTTTTTTTCTTTTTTAAGATAACTCCCCCCGCCCCGCCCCCTGTGACTAGGTAAAAGAAAATATAAAATCACTTATTCTTTTATCCTGGAAAAGTTGTATTAGTATATGTATGGAAAACCACATGTATTAATATCTTCAGAGATTGGGTTTACCTTTAGAGATATTGGTTTGGTGTTTCAGATAGCAAAAAGAAGTGACACTAGTTTTGAAGCTTGGCTGACCTGGGTAATCATCCCATCTCCAAAACTTATTTTACTGTGTGATCTTGGGCATTTCTGAACCTTAATTTTGTCTTCTATAAAATAGTTTTCAGTTCAGTGCAGTCGCTCAGTCATGTCTGACTCTCTGCGACCCCATGAATCACAGCACTTTTAGTAATCCCCAAATTACAAACCTGGTGTGATGATCCAAGATAGTGTGTGAAATCTAAATTTTACATAGCAACTGGCATGTTATATATATGCAGAAAAGGTTGACTCATTATTAGAAACAGTGATAGATTTTTAAGGCAAAAATTTCAGTAAATTTAATGAAAGTTTTAAGTCATATTGGCATGCATTCATAAGCATAACCAGTTTTTTTCCTGATGCCTTTTTAATAAATTTAAAAGTATTCTATGTTGTACGAAATATGAGACTGCAGTGTTTTGGAAATAAATTCATTTCTTTATATTCTTGATAGATACTACTACCTTTAATTGCATAGAATATCTTCATGAATAGAACTCAATAAAGCAAATTTTATTTGATGTAGGTCTTAGGGCTTAAGATTTGCCAGAGAATTGAGGAAATTGATAGAACTTGGTATGCTTAATCACATAAAATGACCTAAATCCAACTTGGTTAGTCATTCGAAGCCTACTATAAACGGGTCCCTTCATCTTCAAACCTACTTTCTACTAATCCACTTCTTATTACATACACTGAATTTCACTTTCTGGAATTATAAATGATTTTTTATTCACTCAAAATGTAAAGCCTTTCCACCAAGCTCAATATGTTCTCATTTCATTTGTTCTAAAAGACTTCTATCAAAGTCTTTCTATTCCAGAAACATTTCCCAGATTCACTTACTAAAAGTATGTGCTGTTTCTCTAACCCCTATTATTATTGTCTATAGAGGTTTTATATTATCTATCTTTCTGCCTTGTAATATAATCATATTCCCTATATCTTATCTTTTCCTGTTGTTTTAAAAGTCTCATGAAAGTACTATCCATGCTCAATTAATCTTTGTGTCCCTGCAGTAGTGAGCAGAGATTTTATACTTAGTAAGGCAACCATACATGTTTGCTGAACTGGTCATAATTCAGATTTTTCAGGTCAGGATATAGCTGTTGAGATGTAGTACTAATTGTTAAGTGACGAGATAGATAATTATTTATACCTGTTGTTCAGTAACTAAGTTGTGTCTGACTCTTAGTGACACTATAGACTGCAGCATGTCAGGCTCCTCTGTCCTCCACTGTCCCCTGAAGTTTGCTCAAATTAATGTCCTTTGAGCCCATCATGCTGTGTAACTATCCCATCCTCTGCCACCCCCTTCTCCTATTGCTTTCAGTCGTTCACGGTATCAGGGTCTAGTATTCCTCAAAGACACAGACTATAACTTCTTGTGTGCACTTTTAATGGAGCTTTAATTACATCTGTTACAGTTTTTTAAAATTTATTTTTAAGTGGAGGATAATGGCTTTACAATGTTGTGTTGGGTTTTGCCATACAAAAATGTGGATCAGCCATAAGTGTACATATGCCCCCTCTCTCTTGAACCCCCTCCCACCCCCCACGCCATCCCTCCCTTCTAAGTTGTCACAGAGTACCAGACTGAGCTCCCTGTGTTTTACAGCAGCTTCCTACTAGCTATCTGTTTTACATATGGTAATGTTATATAACATATATGTTATATATAAATATCTTATATACATATATGTTTCATCCCACCCTCTCCTTCCCCAACTGTGTCCAAAAGTCTGTTCTCTATGTCTGCGTCTCTACTCCTGCCCTGAGGTAGGCTTATCAGTACCATTTTTCTAGATTCCATATATATGTGGGCTTCATCAGTTCAGTCATGTCCAACTCTTTGCAGTCCTGTGGCCTTTCGCCTGCCAGGCCCCTCTGTCCATGGAATTTTCCAGGCAAGAATACTGGAGTGGGTTGCCGTGCTCCTCCTCCAGGGGATCTTCCTGACCCAGGACTCCAGCTGGGATCTGCATTGCAGGTGGATTCTTGACCAGCCAAGCTACCAGGGAAGCCCATATGTGTGTTAATATATGATATTTTTCTCTTTTTGACTTACTTCACTCTGTATAACTGTATCTAGGTTCACACCTCATTTCCTGTACAAATAATATTGAAGAACTTAAGGTTTGCAATTAAGCTATAACTTCAATCAATGAATTTTTTTATATGGAATACAAAAATAGAACTCCATTTTATCAATGTAAAAAACTTTAAACGTTAAACTTACACCTTCACATATGTAATTGCCAATAATGACTACTCAGCATTTTCACAGAGATAGCAAAGCATTATTTTTTCCAGTCTTTTAAACCTTAGAGAAAACGTGGTAATTGAAAAAAGATTTTTAAATGCAGGTAAACTGACCAGAATCATAACTTCAAGTAATTCCACTACTCATTGTTAGAGTGGACTTTTTGGTAGAGTCCTATATCTCTTTGATTGTTAGTTTTCTTTTTTTCTTTTTTTTCATTTTTCATTTGAACATGAGGATAATAACATACAGCCTGCCTACTCGGTAGGTTGAGAAGATCAACCATGATTATATAAGAAATGGAATTTGTAAAATCTTGCATTGCTTGTGTATATAAATAGCATCATTGATTATAATTCACATTTTCAGTGTTTTGAAAGAAAGCTTTATATCAGTGTGGGAAGGGTCCCAGTGCAACTGGACATGTCTTCTGTGTTCCTCCAGTTCTATAAACCTTGTACTCAATAAGTGACATGCTGTCAAGCTCACAAATTGCATTTCAGGCAAAAAGCTCAGAACTCACCCTGTGTATACTTTCCTGGTCCATCTGTGTCCAGCACGGGCAAACTTTTCTTGGAATTGTTTAGCTAAGCAGTGGCCGTTGGTCACACCTCCAGCTTTCTGTTTTTCAGGCCCCAAAGGGTCAAGGTCGGAGTTCTTTCACTGGGGCAGGAAGCAAGGTTCATGCAGCTTCACTGGCCACACTCTGCTACACCGTGGAGCTGGTGCCCTTGGGCAACCAGTGCGTTGCTAGAGGCCAAATATTGTGTGTTCTCTCTCCTTTTTCTGCAAATAAACACTGGCCTCCTGAGGCCTGGTGTGCTGCTGTTTGACTCTGGGACCTCGTACCCTTGTCTCTTCCCCAGATGGCACTTCCCTGCCTTTCAACTCTGGCTGTACTTGTTATGTTCCGTCCTGGGGCACAACCTGACCCCTCTGTGAAACTACAGCATTGTATTTATCGTCATTCTGGAGGTGTTTTTGTACAGTCTGTGCTACAACTTCTCTGTATTGTTGCAGATAAAGTAGATATTCAAGTAGTTTTTTTCTGGAGCAAAAATAAAACCTATCTTATGGTGATAAAAACCAGCCTTTGTAGTTTTGTATTAATTCCTACTGATGACATGAGAGAGAAGTGGCAGTTTTGCTTCCGAAAGCAAACTTGGCTTTGTGAAAAGAGGTTTGGTTTGCTAAACCAAAGGATATGTGTGGAGGAACGGTGAGGTATGAGGTTTGTTTAGTGTTCAGGAATAGTTTTGTATTTCTGAATTTTGCCTGTGTAATGAGTGACATGTAAGTAAAAGAAAACAAGATGAAGGTCAAGCGGACTGAAAAGTTTGAGGAATATGAAATGATCCACTTTGCCTTCTTCCTTTTCATACCTCCCTCAGTTGCTTAAAAACATTATCTATGTTGAGTAACATGGGTACAAAACCACACAATCACTGCTTTATTTGATTTTTACTTCAAGATAGTGAAAGCTGATGTTGTTGTGAATAATAGCTGTGACTAGGGGTAAGTGACAGAATCTCCCAACGAGAAGGCTCTTTGTGAATTATTTTAACAGCCCATTGCTAGTCGCTTCTCTACAACATTGATTTATGAAGAGATAGATGAGTTGCTTGCTCTCTGTTTGGCATAGACATATCCATAGAGTTTGTCTATGTGAATAGATTGGGAGTATTAAAGACAGTTCAGGAACTATAGAAACTGTACCAAGAAGAGGAAGAACTAATTGCATAACAAACATCAGGAGTCACATTTAATAACCTGGCATAGAGGTTTCAAAAGAAAAGTGATGGATTACCCAACAGTCTCAAGAGGAGAATTTGCTGTTGAGCAGACATCTCTCTTCTTCTGGGAGAGTGAATGTTAGGATAATAATAATTATAATATTCTGATAATGAGGCATAATATCATAACTAGTAAACCCAGTGGAATTTTGCATGCCAAGGGTTTATTTATAATGGAGATTGAAAAAAGAAGCCCTGTGGGGAGAAATTAAGGATGAGAAAGCAAAATGACAGAGACTGGATCTCCATATTGTAAATATGCCAGGTTTATCTATCTATTGGTTTATCTATCTTGATTGAGCTAATTCAATAGAAGGGTTTCTTTTTGAGGCCAGGGTTTCACTCAATGGTATTAAAGTAAAGGCAGTTCTTCCTTTATTTCCTCTCTCAATTGGGGGATAAAAACTGGTTGCATATGAAATGACTTGGAAACAGTTATTTCCTAGAATTTTAATTTGAACCTATGATTTGAAGTCTTGAGGGGATGTGTTTTAGGTGCAAGGCTGTTGGCCAGGATTACTGTCGACTATTGGAAGAGTCAACAGTTTGTTCAGTAGTGTTCACTAAAACTCAGGCTGTTCTGCATGTTTAGGTGACCTGTGACTTGCTGCTTCACAGCTCTCTCAAAGATTGTTTGAAGTCGAACCTTACTGGTATTTTTTTCCAGTGATAAGTTTTTCAGGTAGACAAATGCCCCTGTTTTGTCATGTTCAGCAATTTTTATATAAGCACTGCTCAAAGGTTGCTAGGTAGGATATTATTCAAGGCCTTAGAACATCTTATCCAATCAATGTATGTATGCAATGCAGCTAACTGCAAATAAGAGTTTCATGAAGGATTTACTTTTTATTGCTATACCTTGTATCATTGCAAAATCCAAATACATCAGATAATTAATAACATAAAAATCTTTATTAAACTCTAAAACCTTATTGAAATATATCAGTATAGGAGACATATGACTTTTCAATTGCTTGTGTTTTTACTGTAGCTACCTGAGTCACTTGGAATACCTAATACCTGCCTAATAAGTGCTGTGTTTGTTGGTTATCTGATACCTCCTTGAAGTTTGGGGAAGGAATTGAGTGTTGCAGTATTGAAGGATGAAATTTCAAGCCTCCTTTTATTTATTATGATAATAAATGATATAATTATTCATCAATGACAATAATGAAATCTTACAGAGCTAATTCAATTCAGAAAACATGATATATGGATGCTAATACAGGTTTTAGTTTTTTCCTTCTTTTGGAAAGATAGCACTATTTTGATACACCATCTGAGGATGCTGTAAATTGTGAGAAATCTTCCACCACCTATGGTATGTCAGCTCCTTTGTCTGATAGGCATGTTCTGCAGCAGTACCCTTCCCAAGCTGCCAAGTTGTATCATAGCTCTCAATTGTGTGTGTGTGTGTGTTTGTGTGTGTATATATATTTCCTGACTTATGTCATAGTGCCATCCTCTCTCTAAAACAGCCAAAGCCTCTTCAAGTTATTGCCAACTTTTCTTATTTCCTTCCCTCTCATAGTAGTACATCACAAGTACGGTTGTTTCTTCCTTTCTTAAATCTTTTGTGTCTGTCCTTTTCTTTCTACTTTGCCCCTGCTTGGTCTAAGATCATTACAGCCTCATTCACAGTTTATTAAGAGCCCATTGACAGGACTTTATGCTTCAGTCCATGACAGTATTCCATGCAAGTTATTCCCTGCTTCACCATCCTTCAATTGTCTTATATTGCCTGTACCACATTTACTACCTACTTGCCCAGTCTAATGTACTTTTCCATCTTTATCTCTCAAAATATCATTACATCAATCATTGATTCCCCCAAAATTGGTTTGCTGAAACATGCCATATGGAGTCTAGACTATCACCATGCTTTTAGTCATTCAGTACCTTCTGCTCCTCTTTTAAAATATATTTTAATTTCCCCCATCTTCAATGGCTAACCCCAAGTCTTATCTCTTCCCTAAAGTCTTGCAAAATCCATCAGTAGTGGCCCAACAAAAGTTTCGTTCATAGTAGGCTTTAAATAAATTAGGATGGGAGACTAGGTGAATTTGTTACATGGAGAGTGACTAATAAACACGTATTTTTTCACCCCTCTCTTTCCAACATACGTCTCAGAATGATAGTGCACTTCTCGTTTAACCTTCTATGTAACGATCTCAAGGACTTTAAAGGCTTAGAGACCTAGAAGTAATTTGCAAATTACAGTTAGTCTAAAAGTGGAAACCTAATTGATTAAAATTGCATTACACCAGTGAGGAAGTGAGTGAGGGCTGAGTGGACTCAGTGCTCTCATGGGATATCCTGGGTAATCCTAACCTTTAAAGTTGAATTTGATGCCAAATACGTACCTGTGTATTATATTTAACAACTTTACCAGGTCAATAAATAGAGTATTGATAGAATTATCAGTCTTGCTTTCATGCAGTCTGAGCTGTCAATGATGTCTAAACAGGGTGTCATTATAATACTCCTGGTTTTGTTGTTCACTATTAGCCTAGTAGTAGTTTGTCTTTCGTGAAACATTTCTATTAAAATTAGTTTCTGTCCTTCGTTTTAATGTTTTTGAAATTCATAATATACTTTCTTTGAATTTTTTATTGTATTTTTTAGAACAAATGATTTTTCTTAACCACAAAGCTTAAACTGTGTGCAGTTAGTTTGAACATTGTACTGAAATCCCTGTACATTTTTGATGTACTAAGATCTAGAAAGATGAACATTCATAGCTTTCCTTTTCTTCGAAAAGGCTAATTCATGGTAAATAGACTGAAACATGCAGCTGGGGTGATAAGGGTAGGAAAATGTTTTTGCTTTCAATATGAAAAAAGAGGTCTAAGAATGATTAGTACTGAGAATGATTCATGTGGTGCAGAGTTGCCAAGTGCGACCTAGTTTTATTTACAGCAGCTGAGTATATCAAGTTTTCCAGGGAAACTAAGCACAAGTGATGGAGTGTGAAGACAAAACTTGGTTAAATCTCCTCCAACAAGAGAGTTACTACCCTAACTCTTCTTCCCTGCTCACTGCAGAAATTGCTGTCCATTTGGTGGGAAGGTTGATGCTTCATTTATGATATATTATAAATGATGGCGTTTGAAAGGGGGATTTTGTGCGTGTGTTTCTATACCTGTTGCTGCTTTTCTTTCATACAGACTATATCAACTAATGAAAGTGAAATAGACCCTCAACACACACATGCGTCCTTGGCCAAAATTTGGAGAATGAAAGTTGGAGGAGTGTGTAGACTAGAGTGATGCATTTGTTTTTTTTACTTAATAAGTACTGTTGTCACTCCAGTATTCTTGCCTGGAGAATCCCCATGGACAGAGGAGCCATGGGGTCGCAAAGAGTTGGACATGACTGAGTGGCTAAGCACACACACATTGTTGTCGTCAAACCGTAAGATAAGGTGTCCTACTTTTCATGGTAGATACTGTGTTAATATAATTGTACTAAACCGCATCTCTTGCTTCTATCATTCTAATGGTACATTTCTGTGTCTGCAACACTAAGTAGATAGTACTGTATAAACAAATGCTCCATACTGTTGGGAGTCCTACATTTAAAGAAAGTGACTTATGAATCCTTTTATAAAGTGAAATTTTTGGTAATCTAAAAATATTGCATTTAATATACCCTAGAACTTCAGACTTCTCTAATAGATTTGTATAAACCTTGGCTCTAAGGTAATTGCTAAAGGTTAATTTTAATAAAATTTACATAGTCACATATATAATGACATCAGCATATTGCTAGTTTCCAAACAATAACTTGTATGAGTCAAGCATCATTAGGGTGGCATTTCAGTACACTGATAATGCTCTCAAATTCTCAAATGGATTCATAATTTAAATTTAAGTAATAAAATGATAAAAATACTAAACAGAAAATAGATACACCATTAACCTTGATGTGACTATTGTAGAGAATTTCCCAAGTTTAAGTTTCATGCGTATATATATGGATGCATGACCATAAGCATATACTTGTGAATATACATGTATACAGAATTACTTTTCTAGTGCTTTCTGAAACTTTGCATTACAGGCAAATTATATAAAATGTGGATAATAAATACACAACTGTATTTATATTTAATACTATTTAAAATATGTATTTTAATATTTATCTTGAGTTCTTTGTATTTCACGGGTCTCTGCAGTTAACTTGCATTTCTTTATTTAAAAAAAATTTTTTGAAATAGACTAAGTATAAAATATTTGCTGAATTCTTGTTGCAAATCCAGGAGAAAAACTTTTCATTTTAAAAAGAAAACCAAACATTTAAT
>SJYQ01008552.1:111520-140848 GCA_006410935.1 Redunca redunca | reverse complement strand
AAACATTTAATTAACTTTTAAATGTATTTGCCTCTTGGAAATTCACATCAATGTTATTATTATTTTGAATGCCAATATATAATAGTGCTGGCATTTATTTTAGCTTCACCCTAAAATAGAATGTTTGGTGTATTGAGTTACATTTGGCTATAATTCATCACTTGAGTAGTTTGTTAAAGAGGAATTTTATTCTTTTTTTTTTAATCCCTGCCACGACAACTTTGTGTCAAAAAGGCAGTCAGTTCTGTCAGGGACCAGGATGGTGGTTAAGAAATTGAAAACATTTCTGCTGGCAGGTTCACTATTCATTTCTGACACCCGGCTGGTACAATATTGAGCACTTTAATTTATTGAAGTTGCTGTTCGGATAATAAAAGTCGTACACTATTCTACATGGAACCTATTTCAACATTTTTTTCTATATCTGTTTGGACACAGTTCATAGCTTTTTAATAAAACATTGCACCTTCCTCTTTTTAAACTGTAATATAAATGATAGGTAAAACCATTAACTAACTTAAATTCAAGATTCACTTTTAACACTTGCAAAAATTATAGGATATCAAACTAAAAACATTTTTAATGTATGATAAAGTGAATTTTTGTTTGGTTTCCTTGTATCATCAAACTTTAGCTATTTCTAATAGGTTTTAACGTGTAGACACCTATTTTTAAAAAAGCCCACTTATTTGATAGCAAAATTACTATCTGCTATCTTTTTTTTTTTTTGCAAGAGATAGAAACAAAACCTTTAGATGTGCTGATGACTTGGATGGTTGATGGCAACCAGAGCCAAAATGGTCAAAAATTGAGTCTGAGCCATCACTTTACAAACAGCCAAGGTCAAGACAGGGGAACCAAGGTAAGTTCATAGATGCAAAGTCAGAAATAAAAGCATGTGTGAGTAACAGGCACAATTGTTAAAAGGAATTAGGGAAGAGGATTCTGGGTTAAAGAATGGCATCAAAGTTTAGGACTTATCTTTATGGGCTTCTGGTTAGAGGTGCATGGATGGATTAAGTTATCATAATGGTAAAACCTCAGGCATTATTCTGCTTGGTGGATCTTGTTTTGTTCAGGCAGTATACATAGAAATTTCTTTCATTACAGTTTTCTAGTAATTAATAAAGCTAAGAAAAACTATCCAATTCTGTAGAGCATGTTGGTAAACATCTTTTCAGTAATAACTTGAAAATTTTGCAAAAGGCTCAATTTGAAATTGTCAAACTTGAAACTCATTAACTAATACATTCACAGTCCTTTATTTTGATGTGACAGCTGAATCATTAACACTGTTCACTATTATGTGATGGGATTTTCATAGATTTTAACTATACATGTTGAGTTTTACAGACTTTAATGTATAGAATTTGTAGTTAGGTTAGGAACTGCTATATTCTGGCAAATACAGATAGTAGGTATGTAAGCAACTATATTGCTGTCATTAGTGGTGAGGAATATTCTAATCATTGTGTTCAATTAATGTTAGGAATGAAGAACATCGTTGCTAATCAAGGGACCTTAAGTTTTCACTTGCTGTCATTTACCATATAAGACTAAGTCTTTTGAGAAGATCTAGTAGGAAGGATCTTTATCAGTGCTTCCCACAGTGTGGGTCCCTAGACTAGTGGCATCAGCATCACCTTGGAATGGCTTAGAAATGCAGATTCCTAGGCCCCTCTTGGTACTGATGGGGTCAGTAACTGCAGGGGAGACCTGGTAACTCTGATGTATATTTAAGTCTGTGAACCACTGATCTGCATAAATGGAGACCTTATCTATGAAAGGGAGTGGGGGACCAATTGTGACATAAGAAAGCCCAGAGATAAATCCATGCACCTATGGACACCGTATCTTTGACAAAGGAGGCAAGAATATACAATGGAGAAAAGACAGTCTCTTTAACAAGTGGTGCTGGGAAAGCTGGTCAGCCACTTCAAAAGAATGAGAATAGAACACTTTCTAACACCATACACAAAAATAAACTCAAAATGGATTAAAGATCTAAACAAAAGACCAGAAACTATAAAACTCCTAGAGGAGAACATAGGCAAAACACTCCAACATAAATCACAGCAGGATACTCTATGACCCACCTCCCAGAATATTGGAAATAAAAGCAAAAACAAACAAATGAGACCTAATTAAAATTAAAAGCTTCTGCACAACAAAGGAAACTATAAGGAAGGTGAAAAGACAGCCTTCTGAATGGGAGAAAATAATAGCAAATGAAGCAACTGACAAACAACTAATCCCAAAAATATACAAGCAACTCCTGCAATTCAATTCCAGAAAAAAAACAACCCAATGAAAAAATGGGCCAAAGAACTGAATAGACATTTCTCCAAAGAAGACATATAGATGGCTAACAAACACATGAAAAGATGCTCAACATCACTCGTTATCAGAGAAATGCAAATCAAAACCACAATGAGGTACCATTTCAGGCCAGTCAGAATGGCTGCGATCCAAAAGTCTACAAGCAAATGCTGGAGAGGGTGTGGAAAAAAGGGAACCCTCTTACACTGTTGGTGGGAATGCAAACTAGTACAGCCACTATGGAGAACAGTGTGGAGAGTCCTTAAAAAAACTGGAAATAGAACTACCATATGACCCAGCAATCCCACTCCTGGGCATCCACACCGAGGAAACCAGAATCAAAAGAGACACGTGTACCCCAATGTTCATCACAGCACTGTTTATAATAGGCAGGACATGGAAGCAACCTAGATGTCCATCAGCAGACAAATGGTTAAGAAAGCAGTGGTACATATACACAATGGAGTATTACTCAGCCATTAAAAAGAATACATTTGAATCAGTTCTAATGAGGTGGATGAAACTGGAGCCTGTTATACAGAGTGAAGTAAGCCAGAAAGAAAAACACCAATACAGTATACTAATGCATATATATGGAATTTAGAAAGATAGCAATGATAACCCTGTATATGAGACAGCAAAAGAGACACAGATGTATAGAACAGTCTTTTGGACTCTGTGGGAGAGGGAGAGGGTGGGATGATTTGGGAGAATGGCATTGAAATATGTATAATATGTGAAATGAATCGCTGGTCCAGGTTCGAGGCATGATACAGGATGCTTGCGGCTGGTACACTGGGATGGCCCAGAAGGACGGAATGTGGGAGAGAGCCTGATAGGCTGTAGTCCATGGGGTCACGAAGAGTTGAACACGTACTGAGTGACTTCATTTTCACTTTTCACTTTCATGCATTGGAGAAGGAAATGGCAACCCACTCCAGTGTTCTTGCCTGAAGAATCCCAGGGATGGTGGAGCCTGGTGGGCTGCCATCTGTGGGGTCGCACAGAGTCGGACACGACTGAAGTGACTTAGCAGCAGCATATATGTACAGAATAATGAAATAAATGAATAAAAATCCCGAAAGCAAGAAAATTCTCAGTGGCTCATCCCTCCTAAATGATGCAGAGAAAATTCTTCATTCAGGAAAAAAATCCAGTGATCCATCCAAAACTGAAGAAAGGGATTGGGAAGGCGAAGGCTTCCACAATGTGAACCACCAAAGACAATGGGAGCAGAGATTCAAGTCAGGTGGTGAGCAGGGGACGGGCAGTTTTACTGCCTCTGTACACACGGCAGGTTGTGATCCATGAATAAAAATCCAATAGGGCAAATTAAAAGAAAAAACCTCCCTGCTTTTCCTTTCTCAGAGCGTCTTACTGCTTCGCATTCTTGGTAACTGTTCATCTGTTTCCTTCTTGTCAACATGCTGACAACCAGCACCAATCAACACTTATTCCTGGTTCCTTGTTTTCCTCTCTCTTTTGTTTTTCATTCTAAAACCTTCTTTATCCCAAATCAGAGTTTCAGGTTCTAAGAAAATTACCTGTCACCACAGCAGAGATGTTTTAAAAAATAAATACATATTCCACAATTCAAAGCTATATAATATATTGCAAACCCTCTGAATCAAGGATTGTTTTTCCACTTTTGATTTACACATTATCTAAAGACTTTTAAACTGACAAAAATGTAGTGATACAGGGGAGTGTGAATGGAATGTAGTTAGCACTGTAAAATAAGTTACTGTTTTCCCCTCTTTTTCGATACTTTTTCTTTATTCTCTTTTCTCACATTCTTCCTTTCCCTTGTTCACACATGCTTACTTCTTGTAACTCTGGGGATATTATCTTTAGTTTTCACACCATTATCACATCTTCTTTGTTTCTCCCCCTTTTTCAACTTTTCTGTTTTAAAATGATCATTTTCCCCAGTTCTTTTTTGCTGCGTTGTCTCATTCCCTCATTCACATATTCATTATTTCTTCGTGTCCCTGTTCCTTCATCCTCATGCCTTTCTCCCGGCTGGTTGTCTGTGCTCTTTCAGCTGGGTCTTACTTAACTGTCTTTTGATCTCGCCCTTCTCAGAACCTTTTGGGTTTTTTTATTTTTTTTTACTTCCTTCTCTACTCATTTTCAGTAAAATAGTTAATGTGCTGATAAAAATGCATAGCATCTGCAAAGCTTGAAATGTCTCTTCTTTACAGGAAGATGAATAGGCATGGTTCTTGCTCACAAAGAAGACAGTATTCACAGTGGCTTTTGACTCAGGCCTCTAAGATGTGTCTTGTCAGTTGTCAGCTAGGCCCTCAGCACTTGGTGGTAATGATTTTACTCATTCTTACTCATGACACTTTCATGCTTTGTCTCATCTTCTTGTCTTCCTCAAGCCCTGTCTCAGTGTTTTCTAGTGTTGGAGGGTAGCGTTGCCTCCAGATTTACAGAGAAAGAGACCACTGGTCATTACGTTGTCTCAATTTTTTGACTCCTTTTCCCTCACCTGGTAAACCTTCAGGTGCCCTGAAATCTGGATGCGTTCCTACTCCATTTTCTGTTGTTTTGCCAGGAGTGACCTAACTGCTTTCCTGGATCATACGTGTGTGTGTGTGTGTGTGTGTGTGTGTGTGTGTGTGCGTGTGCATGTGCACGTGTGCGTATGTGTGCGTGTCCTACCTGCTTTCCTGGATCTGTGTATGTGTGTCCTACCTGCTTTCCTGGATCATACTTCTGTGTGTGTGTGTATGTGTTTTTAATGCCCAGTGCCTGGTTCACAAGAGGAATTTAATAAATGTTTGTGAAACCAAATTAAAGTACCTTTTCTCCATCCATATTGTCCGTAGCATTTCCTGCCATCCTGTGTGTCTCATGCACCTATTATTGCCAAGTTGTCATGTACTCAGCTGTTGTTTTCCTTGGTTTTTGAGGGCAGGCTTTCCATCTCTGACTCCTAACATCTTAGTACCTAGTATGTAGCAGAAGTTCTCAAAACAGTTTTGCTAAATAACAAGAAGGCTGAGTGCCGAAGAGTTGATGCGTTTGAACTATGGTATTGGAGAAGACTTAAGAGTCCCTTGGACTGCAAGGAGATCCAACCAGTCCATTCTGAAGGAGATCAGCCCTGGGATTTCTTTGGAAGGAATGATGCTGAAGCTGAAACTCCAGTACTCTGGCCACCTGATGCAAAGAGTTGACTCATTGGAAAAGACTCTGATGCTGGGAGGGATTGGGGGCAGGAGGAGAAGGGGACGACAGAGGATGAGATGGCTGGATGGCATCACTGACTCGATGGACGTGAGTCTGAGTGAACTCCAGGAGTTGGTGATGGACAGGGAGGCCTGGCGTGCTGCGATTTATGGGGTTGCAAAGAGTCGGACACGACTGAGCGACTGAACTGAACTGAAGCAATGAGTGAGTCTCTTATTTTGCCTGCTATGAAAACTGAAGGAATATCTACCCAACTCCACCTCTGGCACTTTTGCCATTCTGCACATTTTCACCATGGGGTCTGGGAGGGAAGCTGAGGTGTGGTTTGCATTAGCCTGAAGACTGGAATCCGTTTATAGCTGTGTTCTCTTTCAGTTCTCATATATACACATATGCTTAGACATTACTATGCTTTATATTTAGCATAAATGTTGATGTTGGGCTTCCTTGGTGGCCAAGTTGACATAGAATCTGCCTGCAGTGCAGGAAACCCCAGTTCGATCCCTGGGTCAGGAAGATGTTAGCTTGTATCTTCGTTTTCTTTACTTTGTCCTTTCCAGTTTGCATCCCATGTGTGTCGTTAGACTAGGCAGAATCAAAATATACATGAGATCCTCTTAAAGCCCACTATTTCTGGGAGCATTGGATATTATTTGATGAACAATTTAGATGGACTTTAAGTGCCTGAAATGTAACAACAGGAGCAATAAAAGTGAGCTATATAGGAATGGTTTCCTGGTGGGCATTATATACTTTTTTTTTTATATTAGTTCAAGAACAGTTTTGGAATTTATTGACTACAGGTAGTTTCTGGGGCTTCAGATAATGAATTACAGTTGAGGGATTAAAATGAGAGACTTGCATCAAGGATCTTTCTTGGCCCACCTCCCTTCGCAGAGATCTAAGAACAGTCTCCGAGTGGGATCAGAAAGAATTATGTTCTTCCTGCTCTCTCTGTCTGAAGCAGTTGGTAAAGCTATTTGGAAATTTGGCTTCCAAAGCTAGCCAGAAGTCTTCAGGTTATGTTTCATTTATTCTTACTAAATTCCCAAAAACTTATTCTACTTTGGAGGGATCAGAGATACTGGCTCTTGCATATCTCGTCTTGCTTTTGCTTCTGTCATGATAATATCTTTCTTAATCACCCCTAGTTTGCAGGATGTTGAGCAAAAGATATAAGAAAATCATATTTCTCTCATATTCATAATATTAGATAAACACAGCACTCACTCTAAATTGCCTTTTGCCAAATTCTCAAGGAGAAAAAAAACTGCTTTATTTTTATTATTTTTGCATCTTTGTTTCCTTTCATTTTATTTCTTCTGAGTGAGGATATAAAAGTAGATTGCCCTAAAATCTGTAAACCATAAAAATGAAGTCATATATACTACTATGGCACATGACAGAAATGAGGGTGATAATAGTGACAGTAATTATCAACCAGAATTTATTGAATGATCTTGTAATGCCCCTAACAATAAGTATTCACACAGAACAGCAAGGCAGAAATAGTTATCCTGAATTTATGTAAAGTGAAACTGCATCTCCAAATGATTAAGTGACTGGCTGAAGGCTTCACTCATGTAGGATTCCTGTGTTCCTGTTGTCAAGCAATTGGAAAATATCAGAAGAAAGAGCAAAATGCTTACAGAGAACATTATTGGGAAATGTCTTATCAAAGACACATTGTAAAGTTTGCAGAAAAGAATTTGAGAGACTAATGATGATTTTGAAACACTGTAATTTCTTCTCTAAAATGAAAATTGGCCCACTATATGTACGAGTATGGCAACATCTTGTTTATGAGATATTCAGCCTGCTGACAACTGGGGTTCACCAACTTGAACTCGTGCAAAATCAAGTATTCTGTTGCAAAAAACGTATTATTTCTTTGGCTCCAAAACTTTACTTTTGTATTGGGAGTAATAAATAAAAATTAGAATAGGGAGTTAAAGGCAATATACTAACATGGAATAGATTCAGAAGTATAGAATAGTTTTGAAAGCACTGCAGTGTGGTTTTTGGTCACATTTTACAAACAATCTTATGGAATAATCAGAATTTATACATGTGGAAATTGGAAATATGAATAGCTAAATGACCAGACCATAAGTGGTGGACCTGGAATAAGAATCCAGATCCCCTGATATCTTCTGTTGTGTTCTTCAAAAAATTTGATGACCATGAGCCATCAAGAGAAGATCAAGTACAGTGTTTCAGTTGCTTGTTATCCCAAACTATAGTGGCTTAGAACAGCAGCAAGCAGTCATTTGCTCATATGATATTTTGCAGTCTGGGCATGACCCTGGAGGGGGCTCATCTCTGCTCCACGGAATGTCAGCTGGCTCCACTAAATTGGGACTGGAGCATCCATTCATAAGGCGCTTCCCTCTTAGGGGTGACAAGCTGATTTTGGCTGTTGACTGGACCGTCATCTAGGGCTGTCAGTCAGGGACCTCAGACCTCCTTGTTGGCTCCCCATGAGATGCAGGGTGCCTCATGGGGGTGCCTGGCTTCCTATGCAGCACAAAAGCAGAAGCTGCTAGGCCTTCTTAAGTGTTAGGCCTAGAGCTAGCAGAATATCGAGTTTGTGGCATTCTTCTGGTTAAAGCCAATCACAGAGCTAGTCCAGACTTCCAGACTCAAGAGGAAGAGACTCCACAAGTGCACAAATAAATTGCGGGTGGGAGGTTGCAGTCTCTTGAGGACCACTGATGTAACTGGCTGTTACATCACATACAGTTTAGAGTATTCAGATTAAGAAGGACAGATGTAGTACACCACTTAGAAAGGTTTCTAGAGAGTCAGGTATTTACAAAAACAAACTTTAGTTAATGGAAAATATTCATTACTTCCTCCAACAAGCCAGGTAAAAGAATCCACTGTAATTTGAAAAGGGTTCTAAAATAATCTATCTTAACTATTTTTTTCCTTTTAGCAGTTTGTTATCTGATTTCGGATAGAGCTTTTCAGTGAGGATATGATGGATTACCCATTGCTTGGTGTTGGATCTTCTTTGTGAGAGTGTCCAGTGTTTTCCAGCATTCTCTACTGGACATAGAGTCCTGAGTACAGCCTCTCATTCATATTTCTATGTCACCCTAAAGAAATCACTTCTATTTCATAAACACGTTTTTGAAGAAGAGCCAAGAAGATACCTCAAAGATGAGCTGTGGGTTTGTGTGTTATGTATTTAACTCTATTCAGCAATTGGAGCCTGCAGCTCTATTAAGAATTGTAAAATCATCTATTGTCACCAACTTTGCAGCCGGGAAAGACAGTGGAGTTCTTTCCAGTTAAATATACAGGCTGGCCCTGAAGGAGTTTGATCAAGAATTTGAACACTTATTTGCCAACTAAATATAAAAATACCCTACTGCCCCCTGAGTAAGACTGGCCTCCTTCATGGGATATTTATCAAATGCTATGGCTCCCTTGCTAACATCTCCTTACAGTGGTCTAGTCATTCTTTAAATCATAAATAAGAATCTCTGGAGTGTTTCAAGGCAGAGCAAATCAAATATAACACAACTTGAAAAGCAAGAGTTTTCCCATTTATTCTTCTACCAATCTTATGAGCAGAAAAAGAATTGACACTAAACTAAACCCTCTGCTGCAAATGCGCCTTCCTTTAGCAGCCAGGCTAAGAAGCAAGAGGACCAAATAGCTATGAGGAACACTTTTCTCTAAGAATGAGAAAAGCATGACACCTTCGCCTCAAGTAATCTGTAGACTAGGAAATGTGAAGATTCTCGGAGCAGTTAAATGGGAGCCAAGAAACTAATCTGAGAGAAAAATTGTCTTCTGGAGTGTGTGACCAGACTGCTCAAGTTCACGTTTCATCCTTGAGTGTCTTGAAGTTTTGTTCTTTTTTCTTTTATTGTTTTACCTAGCAATATAAGAGACATGTAGCTTAATTCCAGACGCTATTAGGAAAAAGAAAGAGTTGTTATTTGTGCGGATGCAGAAATCCGGAGGGTTATATTTACCTTTCAGAAGCCTTAAATCTCACTGTCCCCACCTCGTGGTTTCCATGGCACTTTGTCCCTCTGCCTTTTACCTGGTTCCCCAGATGACAGGTGTAGGTAAAACTGCTCTGACCACTTGATGTTCATGCAGAAATTATATAAGTAAAATATATATATTGCTGCACATGACGCTGACAGCTCTCATTTTCTGTGTCTGCAAAGGTCTGGCACTTTTGTTACTTAGGCAATTTACAAAGAGGAATCACGTTCACCTGAAACATCTGATTAGGAAGTGTTAATTAAGCCTTTATGTGATTCACAATTAAGTCTCTAAATTTAACATCGTGTATGTCTAAATAAATGTTACCCTTGCTGTCTTGCCTTACTGTTGAGAGGACTGCTTGTGAATTAATGCTCTTGAATCTTGGGAACCTGTCTCCTTCTGCCCCAGGACAAAATGTTATTTTAGTGTGCTCCTTATTTGTTGCTTCTGTTCTCCACTCCACCTAATCAGTATCCTGTTTATTTTCTCCTTGTTGATGTCCTGTGTATGTAAATAATTCATTTTGTAAAATTTCTGTGATATTTGAGAGTCTGAAAATGATTGAGAATATCTTTAACCACTTCAACTTTCTGTAAGCCTTATGCTTTGTAGACATATCTGAGTTATTTTCCCTCAGCATAGATATTCTACTGATTTTTAGCATATGAATTTAATAATTAGTGGTGTGATTCTTATTGATACATGTTTCTTTTTTCTTCCCAGAAGCCATCAATGGGGATTGTTTAGTTTGTTTTGCTTAGCACTTAGTGAAGTCTTTAATTTAATATATATATATTTCTTCAGTTACCTAGTATTTTCCAGTAACATTTCTTAGAATTGTTCATACCTTTTCACATGTACTTTTCCTTCCGCTTAAATTCCTATGGAAAAGGTTTATATTTATTAATTGATTCTCTAAATTCTGTAGCTTTTCATTCATATTTTCTATTTGATAAGTTTTGTGCTGATTATTAGTAAATGATTTGTATGGTCTTCCAAACTATTTCTGTTACAGTTGTGCTGCAACTGTTTGATTACGCAAGCTATGGGTAAATGTCTTCAGTTTTTTAGTAATATACATATTTTATAGTATTATGTCAGTATTCCCAGGTTAATATATGAGGATGTAAAGCAGCCAGTTTAAAATGAGGAATTAAATTATTGAAGCGATTATTTATAAGGAATCAGCTACACGGATTTTTCTTATAAGATTTACTTTTTAAATCCAAAGTAGTAAGATGTTTTGTATTGGATATATACTATTCATACCTTGTGTGTGTGTGTGTATTGAGTATCTTTGAATAGGGGAGAGATTAGTTTGTTTTTAGATGGACCTAGCTTTGCACCCAGTGGGTCCTCTGTGCTGATATGGGTGTGATACAATATAGTGAAGTTGTTTTGAAGGTCTTGCCTTTTGCTATCTCTATATTCAGAATGGTGGGAAAGAGTGAGGGATGGGATTCTGTGAATTGGAACCCCATTGTGGGAGAATCACATCAAATATTGCTAAGAATGGTAGTGTTTGCAGTATTTTGTACTTACTATTGTGGGAGTTGGTGATGGACAGGGAGGCCTGGCGTGCTGCAATTCATGGGGTTGCGAAGAATCGGACACGACTGAGCGACTGAACTGAACTGAGTTGTGTAAAAGACAGGAGAGGTTTTTCAGGAAAGGGCTGTATACAGATGTTTTGTTTTGAGTGATATCAGACAAGATTAAAGTTTGAAGTATTGACTTGAGTAAGCTAGGGATTGGAAGATATTTGACATCAAGTCACTACCAAATTGACTGAGCTGTGAAACAGTTGAGCAAAAGTATATGCCTTACAAAGGTAGTGATAGTAGTACTCAATTTGATTTTAGCTATCGAAGCATAGATTGGAGTACATTAAGTGGAGGAATTGAGGCTAGGGTGATTTCATAGGTCTGGAGCAGGATTGCTTTTAGCTTCAATACTTTGTCTGCAGAGCTAGCAAGGAAAGGAATGTATGATATTAAGGATAAAAGTGGTTGTGATTAGACAAAAGCTATGTTTTATAGAGTATCTTAGCAGGGTAACATTGGACCAAGGAACAAAGTGAAATTCAGCATAGTGCAGGTTAAAAAATATTGTCCTTCTTAGCAGTTTTTAAATTTTATTGATTTATTTTCAGAAGATATTGAATGTTTCTTATTGTACTAGTTCAATTAGCAAAACAAAACAGAAGCTTTAGTTCCATTACCGATACTTGGTAATCCTCGATCGGTTTTTGTTTGTTTTGATAATGGAAGCAGTGATGGTTGAAATTAACTGTAAGTGCAAAGAAAGTTAGTGTTTGTTTTCTTAAAGTTTTTGTCTCTGTACAAATGTTAGCAAATTTCCATTGCTTGTACTATGAGATTTTAACATGCTTTAGAATGCTTATGTCAATGCCTCATTAGTGTACATACATAGATGTTTAGTTTAGATCCCAGTTTCTTGTTGTTCAGTCGCTCAGTCATGTCCAACTCTTTGCGACCCTGTAGACTGTGGCACACCAGGCTTCCCTGTCCTTCACCATCTCCCAGAGCTTGCTCAAAGTCATGACCATTAAGTAGGTGATGCCATCCAACCATCTTGTCCTCTGTCGTCCCCTTCTCCTGCCTTCAATCTTTCCCAGCATCAGGGTCTTTTCCAGTGAGCCAGTTCTTCCTATCAGGTGGCCAAAGTATTGGAATTACAGCTTCAGCATCAGTCCTTCCAGTGAATATTCAGGATTGATTTCTTTAGGATTGACTAGTTTGATCTCCTTGCAGTCCAAGGCTGTCTCAAGAGTCTTCTCCAACACCACAGTTCAAAAGCATCAGTTCTTGGGCTCTCAGCCTTCTTTATGGTCCTACTCTCACATCTATAAATCATAGTTTTGAGTATACAGACTTTGTTGGCAAAGTGATGTCTCTGCTTTTTAATATGCTGTTTAGGTTAATCATAGCTTTTCTTCCAAGGAGTAAGTGCCTTTTAATTTCATGGCTGCAGTCATCATCTGCAGTGATATTGGAGCCCAAGAAAATAAAGTCTGCCATTGTTTCCACTGTTTCCCCATCTATTTGCCTTGAAATGATGGGGCTGGATGCCATGACCTTAGTTTTTTGAATGTTGAGTTTTAAGCCAGCTTTTTGACTCTCCTCTTTCAACTTCATCAAAGGGTTCTTTAGTTCCTCTTCGCTTTCTGCCATAAGGGTGATGTCATCTGTGAATCTAAGGTTATTGACATTTCTCCTACAATCTAGATTCCATCTTGTACTTCATTCAGCCTGACATTTCTTATGATGTCTGCATTTAAGTTAAATAAGCATGGTGACAATATACAGCCTTTTCCCAATTTGGATCCAGTCCATTGTTCCATGTCTGGTTCCAACTGTTGCTTCTTGACCTGCATACAGATTTTTCAGGAGGCAGGTCAGGTGGTCTGGTATTCCCATCTCTTGAGGATTTTCCAGTTTGTTGTGATCCATACAGTCAAAGGCTTTGGTATATTCAATGAAGCAGAAGTAGATGTTTTTCTGGAATTCTCTTGCTTTTTTTATGATTCAGTGGATGTTGCAATTTGATCTCTGGTTCCTCTGCCTTTTTAAAATGAAGCTTGAACATCTGGACGTTCTTGGTGCATGTACTGTTGAAGCCTGGTTTGGAGGATTTTGAGCATTACTTTGCTAGAATGTGAAATGGGTGCAATTGTGCGGTAGTTTGAACATTCTTTGGCATTGCACCGAATTGTGCGGTAGTTTGAACATTCTTTGGCATTACACTGAAAACTGACCTTTTCCAGTCCTGTGGCCACTGCTTAGTTTTCCAAAGTAATGACCACAGTTGTATCCCTTTAACTGTTAAGTCTGTGTACATGATAGTTCATTTTGTTAAACATATGTCCCACACAGGCATATATTGTACCTAATGGCAATGTCTGCAGGCACTGAATGACAGAACCAGGAGTTCCTGTAGTACTTTCTCTCCACAAACATTAACTAAACACATACTCGTGACTGACTTAGTGCTGGACCCTGTGGAGAAGAAATAAAGAAGATATAGCTAGCCCTCCAGTAGGGCGCACACACTCAGGTTTTGGTGCTTCTAAGATGGGAAGATTAGTCTACTGGAAGAATTAGACAGTTTAAGGATGGCTGCGAGGTGCACTGACGTGGGGAAAGGGAGTGGGAAACATAGGTAGCTAAGACCAGCAATATTCTAACTGTTGGGGTTAGGTTCTGTTTCCATAGTGTTCATTATCTGCTAAAATACCTAATTGATTAATTGCATGAAACAGTGGTGCACTGGTTAAAATCATCAACCATCATTTACAAAATTTCCATTCTGTGCACCAAATAGCCTAATCAGGAAGTAGGGCAGCAGTGATGTAGCAGAGATAGAAAGAGAAAGAAGATACAGCAGTAGACAATTCCAAGAGCTCTGCAAAATTTCTGCTGTGAGTTTGAAACATCCAAGCCAATTCAGTGATGTCTTTCTCATTTGCATTACAAAAATATTTGCTCTATGAGGGCCGGGTTTTTTTTAGTGTATTTTTGTTTACTGCTATATCTTGGGTGCTTTGCATAGTTCGTACTTAAAATTTTCTCAGCTGTTTACACAGCATGTCACAAAATCCTTTAATCTTTAGAAGTCAAACCTGTTGTCTCATTTTCAAAATTTAACACATATGTTCCTAACAAAGATACATACTTACAAAAGAGCAGTGTTTAGATCTTAAAGCTCTTGTTTGCCTTTTCATAGCAATGTGTTTAAATAGAAAATACAGATACTCCACCCCATTTTTAATATTATGGTCCAAAAATGTTCCTGTGACTTACTTTAGAAATTCTGAAAAATAGATTTAATTAAGATTATTGGCAGGCTAAATTTATGCAGACTTTAAGTAAAACAATACTTTATCTGAAGAATATAATAGCATAAATTGAAAGTAACAGGCTGCTGTAGCTGGATGAATTCTTAGAAAGTATCAAATCTAGTTCCTTCATTTCACAAATTAGGAAGCTAATAATGAGGGTAGAAATTATAAATTGTCCAAATTACATATATTCTTAAGAGAAATCAGTTAATTGCTTTTTATAATTTCTTATGAGTTAATTCTAAATCTCTAGTAAGAGAAATATTTAAACAANTCTTTAAAGAGGACAACATAAGTTTCATAACAAACCATGACCAAGTCATTAAATGAAAGGAAAATTATAAACCAATTCTCATGAACATAGGTGGAAAAAAATCCATAACAGAATGTTAGCAAATTGAATCCAACAATGCATAAAAAGGTAAAATATCATTACCAAATCGGGTTTATCCTAGAAATGAGACACTAAAATAACATTCAAAAATATCTTTTATAGTTTACTATATTTACAGAATAAAAGAAAAAATGTATTGTTATTTTGGTACATGCAGAAAAGGAATTTGACCAAATTAACACCTACTTATTGTTTAAAAAAGATGTCAGAAAACTGAGGATGGATGTGTATTCAATCTTATAAATGGAATCTATTAACCTGTAACTAACATTATACTAAATGGTGAAATATTAAATGATTTTCCTAACATTGGGACCAAAACAAACAAGCATATTCTTTGAGATGTCCTAACTTCTGTGGAGGCACAAGCCAGTATAGTAAGGGGAGAAATCATAATAAAAGGCCATCAGATTGGAAATAAAGTAACAAAAGCATGATTGTTTATTTAGAATATCCTAATGAACCTAAATACTAATTCCTAAAGTTAATTTAATGAGATTATAGTTTAATAAGTAAATATATGAATATCAGTTATATTTTTATACATCAAAATCAAATAAAGGAGAATGAAAAATTTAGAAGTCCTTTACAATAATACCAAAGCAAAAACACACCTAGTAAACATTTAACAAACAACATAGGCCTATAAACTAAAAACTAGAATGCATTGCTGAAAGGAATTACAGAAAACCTAAGTAAATAGAGAGCTGTATCATATTTGGGATTAGGGCTGCTTTGGTGACTCAGACAGTTAAGAATCTGCTTGCAGTATAGGAGACCCCATGTTTGATCCCTGGGTCGGGAAGATCCCCTGGAAAAGGAAATGGCAACCCACTCCAGAGTTTTCGCCTGGAGAATCATGGACAGAGGAGCCTGGTGGGCTACAGTCTATGGGACCACAAAGAGTTGAACACGACTTAGTGACTGACACAAAAGAACACTCAGTATTGTTAAGATGTCAGTTCTCTCTAAATTGATTTGTAGATTCAACACAGTCTCAACCATAATCCCAGCAGGTTTGTTTGTAAAAATGTGTAAGATGTGTAAAATTTATACAACTGCAAATGAGATATAAATGATATGATCTAAAATAGCCAAAATAATTTTGTAAAAGAAGCTATAGGACTCAGTACCTGATTTCAAGTTTTATTTAAAGGTACAATAATAAAGTCAGAGTGGCATTAGCATTAACAAAAGGAAAGCACATCAACTGAGTATAATATAGAATCCAGAAATAGCTACCTACTCATACATGACCAGTTAATAAGAGTCCAAGATAATTCCATTTTGAAAGAATATCTTTTCAAAACATAGTTTTGAAACAATCCAATAAGTTTATGGAGGGAAAATATTGGGCTTCAGCTTTGCTACATACACATCATATGCAAAAACTAATTTAAGATAGATGATAAACCTAAATTTAAAAGCTAATTCGAAGCTTCTACTAGAAAATATAGAATATATTTAAAACCTTTGGGATAGACAGGACACAAAGCCCAAGCCATACAATAACATAATTTGTAAATGAACTTCATCTAAATTTAAAATATCTGCGTTTTGAAAGGTACCATTAAGGAAAAAATGAAAAAAAAGTCACAGGCTGGCAGAAAATATTCTGAAAGAACTCAATATATATGACAAAGAGACCAGTTTCCATAATCAACAAATAATTCCTATAAAATCACTAGGAAAACAAACAGGCTGAAAAAAAAAAAAGAGTAAAGGACTTCAAAGATACATTATAAAAGGAGCTTAATATCATGATTTGAGAAAGAAAAGTGATAATAAAATTAGTATTCAAGTGCTGCCTTGTAAATGCTTTTGTTTTAATGTAATTTTTTCCCCTAATTGTACTGACATCAGAAATGTCTAGGTCAGTGATTTTCAATGCTGACTGTATTTTAGAATCACTTGGGATTCTTTGAAAGCACCAGTGCTGAGGCTCCATCCCAGACCAGAATCATTGGGGTGAAGTTGCTGGGGATATTGGTTATGATTTGGAAGCTTTTGGTGATTGTAATATGTAGTCAGAGTAAATAACCAGTTGTCTATAACTAATATATATACACATATATATGTATATATGCATATATTTGTATGCTACTGACTGAAGGATTGAGAGAAGTTTCCATAGACTGTATTGCACTTGTGTCATGAAAACCTGATTTACCATTGCCAACATTTTGAAGATATATTGAGCATTACACAACGGAACCGACGGGGAGCAAGTAATACCAACTGTTAACCAGGGAGAGACTGTTGTTTTAAGGATCATATAAAAGCCTTTGTGGTATTGAGGCTGTAAAATTGGCAGCCAGCATCCTATGTAATGGTTTATTTACCTACAGTTTTGATCAATTTATCTTTCTTACTCTGATGATGTAGACAGCGGGATCCTTTTAAATGTGTATCAGATATGTTGGGCAGAGCCTGTTACCTCAGTAACCAGTGTTGCCAAATGTGTTTTATTGGAGGTTGATGGTGTGAGCCAAAGGTGGCTAGTCGCAACAATAGTAGCAGAAATAAGTTATTGGGCTTAAATTGAGGCTATTCATTTTATAGTTGCAGGATGTCATTTTTCCATATCTCCATTATCAAGTTACCTTTAAGTCCCAGTTATTTAGCATCAGTGATTCCACCATTTAATAATTTTTGCTCATTTGTAACACTTCATTGGTGTTATGTAGGTTTGGTGATCCAAACATAATTTTGGAATGAAAGCTTTTTCATATTTTCATTCTACCCTTCTGCGTGAGTTTCTTTCTCTCTGCTGAGTTTTTATTTCCGTAAAAATTTTTAATTAACTCTCTCTCTCTCATCCTCTTCGCTACCTTTGCATTACTTTTTTCTTTAGTTAAGGATGCCACTTATGGCTAAAAATTGTCTTTGAGTTGAGTTCCTGCCTCTCCCTTCCTCCCTCGTTTTCTCCATCACCGTGTGTATTTATTAAGAACTCCTCTATGAGAATTATTCAAGGAATGGTAAGGATTTTACCTTAAAATTGAAACCAGTAGTTCTAAAAACAATCACTGTTAGAAACACAATAGGCAGAAGACACTGTAGTAAACTACATATTGAAAAATTAAACTTGGTAAATAGGATGTATGGAAGCCTAGCCAACCTTTGCAGGTGAAATGAAGGAAGAACGGGAGTGGCAGATGGAGGGAGGGAGTTCATTTGTATCATTACTTTTTAGATTGCACCTGTAAGGGATGTTATAAAGTATTTCCTCTTTCTGACTTACTTCTCTTAGTATGACAATCTCTGGGTCCATCCATGTGGCTGCAGATGGCATGATTTCATTCTTTATAATGGCTGGGAAATATTCCCTCGTACATATGGACCACATCTTCTTTGTCCACTGCTCTGTTGATGGACCTTCGGGTGGTTTCCATGTCTTGGCTGTTGTAAACAGCGCTGCAATGAACATTGGGATGCATGTATCCTTTCAGACCTTGTTTATCTCCGCATATATGCTCAGGAGGGGGATTTCAGGGTCATATGGTAGCTTTATTTTTAGTTTTTAATGAACCGCCATACTCTTCTCCATAGTGGCTGCACCAGTTTACACTCCCACCAACAGTCACTCTTACACGTCCTTTGATTCAGTGCCTGCCTTCGCTGAAGAGCCTAGGTTAGGAACTGCTTCTCTGTAACACATGGTATTACAGTAATAATTTCTGTGTGCGTTTCTGACTGCTCCACTGGAATGGGATCGGGGATCGGGGAATCATCTTTTTCAGTGCTGAAACACCAGAATACAGTATGATATGATACATACTGTAAATGTAAAATAAATTTTTTAAAGCAAATGCCTGAGTATGCAGATGTTCTGTCTGGTGGTAGAACTGTCCACAGTTTCCTTCTGTAAAGTTCACACTTCAGTACAGTGAACCAAGCACTTCATAGCCCTTTACAGTATAATCCTTCAGTTACTGACAATGGCAAAGTTTTTCTTAACATTTTTCTAATACAGACTTCTCTTAGGTTTCAAGTGTAATGATTAAAGTTTTGCCTTTTATGGCTAGAGCTTTTATTGTGTGTTTGAAATATAGTATAACATTATAACCCTTTTTAATATACGTATTTTACTTTCAAAATGTGTAATGTTTATATATGAATCCTTGCCAATATGTTAAATATAAAGCTATGGTTAGTAGGGGTTAGTGTAAAGAGGACCAGCTCCTTAGGTAATCAGCTATTGGGACTCTAGCAAATCTTTCCATCTCAGTTTTGAAACAGGAGCAACAAAATCTCATCCCTTTAATGATGGGAGATGGTGCAACTTGAATGAGAGAAATGAATCTAGAAGAATTTGAAAACCATGAAGGTTACACCACTTGGTAAAATGGAGCTGATTATCTCTTTTAGATTCTCAGAGATTTGGAACAGAACTAGAAACCATCTCCCTCCTTGGATGGTGCATATACATGCTCGATGAGCTTGACGACTGACACTCTGTAGTTTTCCTCCAAGAAACTAGCATATGTTGTGAACATGTGTGTTCTCCAGGAGATGCTTCGGGGGTCCTATGGCAGGCTTGGGCACTTTAAGGTCTCGACTCTTATTTTAAAGCCCTCTCTAGGCCCCCACCTACTCATCTCCTCGTACGCACTCCTATATTCCCTGATTCACTTGGCCAAAATCGTTATCCAGTGAGCTGCCCTATCTAGACACCTCTGACTTGTGTCTCCTCCCTCCCCACAGACTGCCAGTCCCCTGGTTTCTCCAAAATGTCGATCATACTATCTCACCCTTGCCATGCTCACCACCTCTGCCTCTGGCCAGCCGCCTGCATCTCTTTCCTGCATTATTGCCATAGCCCCAGCTCAGTATTTCTCTAAGCATCTGGCTTTTCCTTTCTCTTATCTAAACCATTAACTGGCTTTAACCCTCCTCCAGATATAAAACTCTGACTTACTAGTTTTCATGGGCCAAAAGCCCATTCTTCTCTAACCAGACCAGAAGTTCCCCCCGAAAAGGTGATTGATCCTTTTTACACTTTTTCAGCAAATCAGCAGTGTGAAGCCAGAGCTTTGAAACCACTACTTCCTTGCCTCCCAGGAGCAGGCACTCTCCCCCAATGCTGTCCATCCACACTGGCCCTTCTGCCACAAATGTTCTTTCTTCTCCTTTACCTGTCAACCGTGAATTCATCCTGGGAGATGCTGCCCAAATTCTACCTTCCTCTTGGCAGAGGGGTCATGGAAGATTCCAGGGGCCACACTGAGAGGAAATAACATGACTGAGATTATGAGACAGCATGATTATAGCTTTCCTTTCATCAAAATAGTTACTTTGATGGATATCACTCGCCCAGGTTTGAAAATCTACGCAAGACAACTTGTTGACTACCATAGTATTTCACTTGGTAGCCTAATCTCACACTCCTTGGAGGATGAGCATTAAGAGTTCTGTCAAACCATTTCCCAGATTCTCCGTCTTGAAGACACAGTAATGTTTGAAAGGAAGACTGTTTATAAACCTTTGATCATGTTTTTGGGAACCATATTCCAGGTAAAGGAAATAATCTGCAGTTTCTTGGGTCTCTTCTTCCCTTTATTATTTGTCTTGCAGGCTACAGCTGTTAAGCCAAAGGAGATTGGTTCCCTACTGTGAGACTGTAAGTCTTTGGAGACTTTTGCTAATTGACGTAGTCTAGAATTGAAATAGATGCACAGTGGGAAATCCTCTTATATCTTCATCCCATTATCTCTTCTTGAGCAGAACCCTACCGCTGTTGTTCCTTAAAAGATGCTAATAAAGTTCAGTGTGGTTTTGAGAGCTTTCTGGGTGCCCTCGTAGGCCATTTGAAGATGGCATTGCTCCTTCTTAAGAAAGTCCTTTAGTGCAAAATGAAAATTCTGCTTCCCAAACCTAGTTGATTAAATTGGTACACATGGTGGTATTAATTTTATGATGGGGAGCCAAAGAGAAAACTAAGGAATAAAAACACACAAAACAATAGTATAAATAATGTTTTTTAATATAAGGTGAGCAGCAGAAGAACTTGGGAACGTGTTTTCAAAATGCATACCAACACAGCTATCTCACCTTTTCTCCAGATTTTGACTCAGTAAACATGGGATACTGCCACATGTTGAATTTTTTCCCAAAAGCTTTTTGAATCATTTTGATGTAATATACTGAACTATAAACAGGAATGCTAGTCTCAAACCATGTTATAGCCTTACATAGCAACTGGATTTCATCTTCTTACATCAAAGTCTAGTATAGTATGCAGAGAAGGCAATGGCACCCCACTCCAGTACTCTTGCCTGGAAAATCCCGTGGATGGAGGAGCCTGGTAGGCTGCAGTCTATGGGGTCGCACAGAGTTGGACACGACTGAAGGGACTTAGCAGCAGCAGCAGCAGTATAGTATGACTGAGATGCAAATTCAAATTTCTAGTGAGACGTTTAGGACACATGTCTGAGGAGCTTAAATCCTACCCATAGTGTTCTTCCATTTGTTAAATTGGACAAGACCTTGGCCAGTGTTTATTTTAATAGTGTTTCAAACTAGCTTTAGAAAAATGAAATCCTTTTTTCCCCCTAACAAAAGCAGCCCTAACTATAGAATAGATGAATGAGAAGACCAGTTGAATGAAATGGGGGCTACACAACAGCCTCCTCTTTCCTTTAGAACTGGTGTGACCTTGATTCCTTTAGGGATCCACAGTTTTAACCACTGGTAGTCTACCTGTCCCATTTCACGGATAAGGAGACTGAAGCTTAGTGGAAGCAACTTGATGTGAAAACCAGTGTTAGAATGTGGGGGTCCTCATCTAACACACTACATTATTACTTTTCTTCACTCTGCCTAAGAGAGGGCATTAAACGATGTAGTAGACTGCCATTGCCCTTACTAGCATTACTAACATTTTTACTGACAATATGCCATTCCTAAACTCAAATTTATAATTGCTGAAATAAATGGAAAAATATATCAAAAGTTAAATTAGATTTACTATCCCATTAAAGGAAATCAGTTGATTTTTGTCAACTGGGAAAAATACTGTAAAATCAAATATGATATTAATTAAGTAGAGTAATATAATGAGGCTTCAAAATTGTAAAACTGGATCCTGATAGGGCACTATAGTGGAGGTGGTATGTTATCTCATTATAGGAAGTCTTGGAGGGGGGTTCTCTTGCATACATTCAACTGAAAAATGTAGGAATTAGTTGAATCCCATTGACTCCCATCAAAAAAAGACTAATAGGCATTGCCAAAGGAAATTATGAAGGTAAAGAAAAGCAAATCATTTAACTCAATGTTAATTCCTTACTTTAGCAACTACTAGGCTTACCTTGGTGCCTGGTGATGCAGGAAATGTAGGAGATGTGGGTTCAGTCCCTGGATCAGAAAGATCCCTGGGAGGAGGGCATGGCAGCCCACTCCAGTATTCTTGTCTGGAGAATCCCTTAGACCGAAGAGCCTGGCAGTCTACAGTCCATGAGTCACAAAGAGTCGACATGACAGAAGTGACTTAGCAGCAGCAGGCTTACCTTGAAAGCTCCCAAAGAGAGGCTGCTTCAGTTTGTTACTAAACTTGCACATTTCATTTTTCAGTACTCCTGTTTACTAGTTAAATCATAGAATATGTTGATATACATGCATTTACTTTAGGTTGAATAACTTTATATAATTCTGTAGAAATTTTATTTGGAAAAGGAAAAAAGATAATATAAACCTCTACTGCCTAATGTCTCCCCCAAAGCNTTATATAATTCTGTAGAAATTTTATTTGGAAAAGGAAAAAAGATAATATAAACCTCTATTGCCTAATGTCTCCCCCAAAGCTAATAATGCCTTATTTTTTTGGTACTGGCAGAATATAGAATATTGCATTTCAGAATTCAATTTTCTTTATTTCATGGTAGCATTGAAGCATGTTTGAAAGTAACATATGTAACTTAATGCCATCCATTACATCACTAGTGGCATTTTCTAAAGAGCAAAACTTGAATAAAAATGTAAAACAAATATTGAATATTTTTGAATAGCAGGTGACATTGGGATGAAAGATAGCTTTCCTTTCAGCAGCATTAAATATAATTTTGTAAGGGAGCATTCTCGATGGAGGAGACTGAGGCATTAGAATACTAAATCCTATGTTTATTGGGAGATGCAAGATGATGAAATAAGTAGATATCACAAAATAAAGGGAGAATGGACTTGCTTCCTTGCAACTCACACTGGAGGATAGAATAACCTTTACCGGGTAGGATTTAAGATTGCCTTGCAACCACTGAAGGCTTCTGTGCTGTCTGAGGGAGGAATCTGGCCTTAAATCATCAAACAAATTAAAAATAGCAAAATGTTTTGTTAAGACAAACCATCTGTTCCAGAGCAGCAGAAAGAGAGAGGCTGGGGAAATCTCCAGAAGGCTTGTGGATTTAGGAGTAGAATAGTCACACAGAGCTTATACTCCTTTGAGCCTCACTCCAGTTCATTATTGATCCCAACCTCACCAGACTAGGAGATGCTCCCTGGGAATTAAAAAGTGAAACCATCTTAGATTAACATTCTACCCAGATATCCAGGATTTTGTTGCACAATAACAAGGAAAGATGCACCCATTGACCTTGCAGCTATGGTTTCCCACCCTGACTGCACAGCAAAATTGCCTGCAGAGTTTAGAAAGAAATCCCAATGCCAGGGCCCCATCTTGGGTCAGTTAAATCAAAGCCCCTGGGGGATGAAACATGCACATTAGAAGGATTTGTTAAAAACTGGGGAGGTGATTTAACATGCAGACAGCCTTGAGAACATCCTTTCTGTGTAGTAAGAAGACAATAGCAATAGAAACCAGGAGTCATCTCCCTGATAAAACCATATGTTGATATTTGGCAAATTTGACTTTTGTAAATATAACGGAAGGACAGGGAGGTCTTGTCCCTTAAGGGCAAATGCATCTGTTTCTTTTGTGGACAAAATAATTTCCTAGAGTGTAAATTATCTTTTTAAAAAATTCTGGCAGAGACATTTCCAAGAATATATCAGCTTTTGGCTGGCAAGAAGTCACAATCTGGTAACAGAGAGAGCCAGTATGTTATATAAGAAGAACATCTTGTCATAGACTTGATTCTGTGATTCTGGTGTGCCCGTGAATATTTCTGATGGGGAAGACAAGTCTTATTTGTTCTCAGCATATAAGCATGGGATATGAGGAATTTGAGGTTTTGTCTATGTTAAGCATTCTAGCTCTTTTGTTTGCAAGTCAGAGGGAAAATTCAGATGTATAGACCTTAGTAGTTTCATTCAGATGAAAGCAGAGAAAAATAAAAATCTAATGAACCAACCAGTCATGGGGCCGAGATGATTTTCAGTGACTTGGTGCCATTTTATTACTTCAGTGTCAGTTTGAGTAACTGACATGTCTGTAGGAAACAACTGTATTAAGAATAAGAGGAGATTTTTCTGATGGTCCAGTGGTTAGGAATCTGCCTGCTAGTGAGGGACATGAGGTCAACCCCTGTTCAGGAAGATTCCACATGCCCCGGGGCAGCAAAACCCATGTGTTGCAACTGCTAAAGCCAGCAAAAGCTAGAGCCATGCTCCACAACAAGAGAAGCCCCCACAATGAGAAGCCTGTGCACCACAACTAGAAAAAGCCCCCACACAGCATTGAAGACCCAGAGCAGCCAAAAACACATAAATATTTAAAAAAAGAGAAGAGGAGGAGCCACCACCAAGAGCATTTGCTCTAGGTTGTGTGAATTAAATCAGCTTGCTGAGGCTACCTTGGGTGAGGACAACCAAATACTTCAAGGCCTAACAGAGTGCAGCATGAATGGGTTGTACATGAATAGAGCACTGAAATGGGAAAGTCTGGGTGGTTGTACAGTGAACTAGAGCTGCATGGTGGTTGTAGGAAATTTGCTTAGTTACCAAAGGACCCCAATCAGAAACCAGTGCCATAAGAAGCAAAGGCTACTCATCTACAGAAAAAGGTAATGGCCAGATGAGTTATCAAGAGAACAGCACCATGAGAAGAGATCCTGGTAATGACCCCAATCTGTGAGAGACCTCAGCCATATTGAGGAGGGATCAAGGCAGAAGCTCAGACCTATAAACCAGGCCATTGTGGAGGAGAAAAGGCAAAGTAACAGCTATGTAGGGCCCTGGACCAAATCATTACTACACTCCATTGCTGGCCTTCAACCCTCAATAGAAGGGAAGATTAAGGTTGTTCCAATATTTTCTGTCCCAGCCAGAATTTATGCTGGGAACTGTAGCTAGACTGGTGTGCTGGTAGGGCAAAATAGTTGATTCAATTTTGAGGTAGAAGGACTACAGAGATGTAGAAAAAATTAGGCAACTGATGGAGTTATTCCCAGTGTATAGGATCCTGATCATGCCATTTCCAGAAATTGCCTACAGTGGTCACATTTCTTTAAAGAAAATGAACTCATTCTTAATATTAATAACTTCTTTCCTTCTCCTCACTGCCGATGAAGATGGAACACTGGGTATATCGGGAGAAGATTCACTTTAAACCCCTTAGACTTTTCCAAGTGGAGGCTGTCACTTGGAGTACACATAGTAGCCTTATCTCTGGATCTTTTCCAAACTAAACCTGCTCTTTATCTCCATTTGCTGGAAATTCTGTTTATATCCTCTCTCCATCCCTCTGCTCCCCCAGCCCCAGATCTGTACAAAAGGCAGAAATCTTCCTTATTTAAGGTCCTCTTCCACATCATTCATGACATTTGTGACTATGTATTGATATTTATCATATTTTCTGAGAGGATGTGAGCCATGCTGCTGATTTCCATGAGGGGAAGAATCCCTGTCTGAAGTAGAGAAAGCATTTGGTCAATATCCAAATTGGAGGAGTGCGTGAATCCACTTACTTATCTGTTTTAATTCAACACATTCACCATCCTACCTGCTAAAGAACCACAACATAGAGAACATTTACAGTTTTTTTTTTCTTTTTTTAAAGTTATATTCCCCCTTAACCACCTTTCTTATTTTAGATGAGATGATGATATAGATATAGAAGGTTGGGACAGGTCTATATTCATTCTGAAATACAGTATGAAACTTACTGTGAGACAGAATTTCTCACCTTTGTCACCTCGAATTCTTCAAGGGAGAGGAATATGAATGCTATGGAAAAGAATCCAGTTGGTTGGCTTCCCAAAGATGGAGGTGATTCCTTTGGTTCTATGATCCACTATCATTTAGTTTTATTGTATGAGAGAAATTCTGTTTCCTCAAAACAAGCAGTACTATACAGACAAGTGAATGCACTGGATAACAGTACATCTATGTGGCAATTTTAATTATAGTTCTGTGGTTACTATATCATGATTATATTTTGATTCTGTGAGTTCCCTGGAACTTGTTTTTCATCCCTTTATTATAGCTCACTTATTATTCAGAAACTGTTATATAATAGCTTTGTGCTTTGATAAGACTTAGAATTACCTTATAATACTGGATGTTAAGCCTAATAAATTGGTGGATGAAGAACACTTTCATGAATCATGGGAATAACTGATGAAAGAATAATGAATGCTCTTACACCCACTGCTGTTTGCTTTAATGGTAATTTTCATTAAGTAGGTGTAATTTTGCCAAAGCTCAATCTAGATTAACCTGAGTGAATACATTTTTATGGCAAATGTGAGTTTTCCGTGTTTCTTGTTTTTAGAGAATCAATAATGTATGAGCATTGTCTTCCCAACTACCATTAAAGTTTTTGGTTCTTTGTTGATGCAAACTTAATTTTCATTTCTGCCTTGAATTCCAGTTTTTGTGATTTATCTTCCATCCCACTGTAAGTGGGCTGTAATTTCTATAAGGAGGCAGAATGTCTACTGTGTATCAGCTTTTGATCTCTGGTACCTAAAGCAGAGCCTAAGACAAGGAAAGCATGCAATAAACACCTGTTGAATTAAATACCATTGAGTGATGTAACTTTAACTACCGTCCCACTTTGAATACAGTGAGGGTGAATCTGATTAGAAAGTGCAAGCATTTTTAAAGTGACTAAATGTTGACCATCTCCTGCAGCGTTTTCAGACTTGACTTTTTAGTCTCTGGAGCTCCAGAGTCTTCATCAGTTCTATCTTGAGATGTATCATCACTGTTTTAAAGCTGAATTATTTTAAAAATCAAATAGAATATAATTTGGCTTCTCTGATGGCTCAGTGGTAAAGAATCTGCCTGGGTTGGGAAAATTCCCTGAAGAAGGAAATGTCAAGCCACTCCAATATTATTACCTGGGAAATCCCACGGACAGAGGAACCTGGCGGGCTGCAATCCATGGGTTCACAAAAGAGTAGCATATGACTTAGTGAGAAATGCTGGGCTGGAAGAAGTACAAGCTGGAATCAAGATTGCCAGGAGAAATATCAATAACCTCAGATATGCAGATGACACCACCCTTATGGCAGACAGTGAAGAGGAACTAAAAAGCCTCTTGATGAAAGTGAAAGAGGAGAGTGAAAAAGTTGGCTTGAAACTGAACATTCAGAAAACAAAGATAATGGCATCTGGTCCCATCACATCATGGCAAATAGACAGGGAAAGAGTGGAAACAGTGGCTGACTTGACTTTTTGGGCTCCAAAATCACTGCAGATGGCGATTGCAGCAATGGAATTAAGACAGTTCTTCCTTGGGAGGAAAGTTATGACCAACCTAGACAGCATATTAAAAAGCAGAGATATTACTTTGCCAACAAAGGTCCATCTAGCTATACTTTCTTTACAAGAACCAGACTGTAAATCGAGACAATCATGAAGATCCACCTCTTAAACGCCAGAGGACAGATAAAGACTTTTAAGAAGAAAATACACAAATTTCTCAGTCACTTAATTGGAAATATTTTCTCCATCTCCCCACTAGACCTTTGTGATAGTGAACTATCATTTGTATGATTTCTAATATTTTAGCATTCAGTTACTTTAGTATTGAACCCTTTTATTTTACCCTTGAGGCTTGCCTGGTGGCTCAGATGGTAAAGAATCTGCCTGCAATGCAGGAGACCTAGGTTCGATCCCTGCATCTGGAAGATCCCCTGGAGAAGGGAATGGCAACCCACTCCAGTATTCTTGCCTGGAGAATCCCATGGGCAGAGGTGCCTGGCGTGCTGTAGTCCATGGGGTTGCAAAGAGTCAGGCATGACTGAATGACTAACACAGTCAAGACTATGGTTTTTCCAGTGGTCATATATGGGTGTGAGAGTTGGACTATAAAGAAAGCTGAGCACCAAAGAATTGATGCTTTTGAGCTGTGGTGTTGGAGAAGACTCTTGAGAGTCCCTTGGACTGCAAGGAGATCCAACTTGTGCATCTTAAAGGAGATCAGTCCCGGGTGTTCATTGGAAAGACTGATGTTGGGGCTGAAACTCCAATACTTTGGCCACCTCATGTGAAGAGCTGACTCATTTAAAAAGACCCTGACACTGGGAATGATTGAGGGCAGGAGGAGAAGGGGAAGACAGAGGAAGAGATGGTTGGATGGCATCACTGACTCAATGTACATGGCTTTGGGTGAACTCCAGGAGTTGGTGATGGACAGGGAGGGCTGGCGTGCTGCAGTTCATGGGGTCACAAAGAGTCAGACATGACTGAGCGACTGAACTGAACTGACTTAGTAACTGCTGCTGCTGCCGCCGCCGCCGCCACCAAGTTGCTTCAGTTGTGTCTGACTCTGTGCGACCCCATAGATGGCAGCCCACTAGGCTCCCCCATCCCTGGGATTCTCCAGGCAAGAATATTGAGTGGGTTGCCATTTCCTTCTCCAGTGCATGAAAGTGAAAAGTGAAAGTGAAATTGCTCAGTAGTGTCCGACTCTTAGCGACCCCATGGACTGCAGCCTACCAGGCTCCAGCCTGGCGGGCTACAGTCCATGAGGTTGTAAAGTGTCAGACATGACCGAGTGACTAAACACAATTATCAAAATAAATTGCAGCCTTAGTGTGTACCTGTTAACAATAAATGCTCTGAATTATGAAGATTTCTGATGCGATTGTATCCAACAAAAGTTTGGGGTCAGAAAAAAGTTAAAAACTAACCATTCTTTCTACTGATTTAAACACACATTGTTTCAGGTCAGACATGTATTGTTTTCTCTATCTATACAGAAGAGATTTGGCAGTTCTTCTAAATTTCATTTGTCATTATGGAAGCCACATTATTCTGAAGTAATCATTGCATTTAGTTTCAACATTAAAGTGCCATAGCCAGATTTTCATTATGCAAGATGTATGGATCACAATAAACTGTGGAAATTTCTTCAGGAGATGGGAGTACCAGACCACCTGACCTGCCTCTTGAGAAACCTATATGCAGATCAGGAAGCAACAGTTAGAACTGGACATAGAACAACAGACTGGTTCCAAATAGGAAAAGGAGTACGTCAAGGCTGTATATTGTCACCCTGCTTATATAACTTATATGCAGAGTACATCATGAGAAACACTGGGCTGGAAGAAGCACAAGCTGGAATCAAGATTGCAGGGAGAAATATCAATAACCTCAGTTTTGCAGATGACACCACCCTTAGGCAGAAAGTGAAGAA
>SJYQ01008552.1:94327-111446 GCA_006410935.1 Redunca redunca | reverse complement strand
CATGGGTTTGGGTGGACTCTGGGAGTTGGTGATGAACAGGGAGGCCTGGTACGCTCTGGTTCATGGTGTCACAGAGTTGAACACAACTGAGCAACTAAACTGAACTGAAGATGTGCTCTGCTGTATTTCTGGAGCAGTATAGAACTGACTCATTTGAAAAGCCCCTTATGCTGGGAATGATTGAAGGCAGGAGGAGAAGGGGATGACAGAGGATGAGATTGTTGGATGGCATCACTGACTCAATGGACATTAGTTTGAGTAAGTTCCAGGAGTTGGTGATGGACAGGGAAGCCTGGTATACTGCAGTCCATGGGGTTGCAAAGAGTTGGATATGACTGAGTGACTGAACTGAATGGAATAGGTAATTGTAGCAAGGGAGGTTCTTTAAAATATATTACTCTAGAAGTGTGCATGATATTTTGATACTGCAGCTTTGATGCAGTCCTACTGAGGGAAGAACCTTTTTTTTTTAACGGATGGGGTATGCTTTGAAGTGGTCTTTTAGCTAAAAGCAGTTTGGTACAAGGACTTTTTTTATATGTTATACATTTAATATATACATATTTTCAGCATATGTGTATATATATACACATATACATTATATGTATATAAACATATACATTATTTTCAGCATCTCATTACAGAATGCAATATATTTTCCCTTCATTCTGATACACACTTCACCAAATACGTTCTACTTCCCAACCATAGAAGTTGCAAATGAGGTAGTTTAGGGATAGAGAACTGTCCCACAGGGCTGAACCGCAGAGAATTATTCCCAGGAATGGAAACCTAATGGAGTTTACCTAGTTGGATAGAACATTGTTTGGTGGTGGTGGTTCAGTTGCTCAGTCATGTCCGACTCTTGTGACCGCATGGACTGTGACCTGCCAGGCTTCTCTGTCCTTGGGATTTCCCAGGCAAGAATACTGGAATGGGTTGCCATTTCCTTATCCAGGGGATCTTCCTGACCCAGGGATTGAACCTGTATTTCCTGCGCTGCAGGCAGCTTCTTTACTGACCGAGCCACCAGGGAAGCCTGGCACATTGTTGAGGACCAGCAAATCCTTTCTTCTTCGTGTTTTCTTCTCGTTGGAATGGACTTGTCCATAGCTGTTCCACTGCTGTATCTGGGAGCAAATCATTCATCCTCTACTTTCACAAGTCCTCAGATAAAGCAGAATTTTTCCTCAGAATAGCTCATCCCCAGAGTCTCAGCCACAAATGGTTTAGATGATGAGGTTTTGGATTTCTGAGCTGATGATATTTAGATGAGCTTTCACTTTGAGCTGATGCTGTAATGAGTTGGGGAATATTGGGATGGGATGAAAGTACCTTATTTGTGGGATGGATCTGAATCTCTGAGGGCCAGAAGGGGACTGTAGTAGGCTGTATACTCCATGTCCTAGTCCCTAAAACTTATGAAGTCTAGTTTATAAGGCAAGCAGAACTTTGGGAAACAATCAAATTAAGGATTGAGAGATTGGGAGATTATCCTAGATTATCTAGATTGGTCTGATATAATGACAAGGGTTCATATAAAAGGGTCAGAAAGTGAGTTAGAGTTAGAGGGAAAAGTGATGAGATGATTGTGGCAGAAATTTGAATAATATGTTTTGAAGATGGAAGAAGAGGCTACAAACCAAGGGATGCAAGTGGCAACACGAGGCTGGAAAAAGGCAAGGAAACCAGTTACCCCCTAGAACTTCCAGAAAGAATGCAGCCCTGCTGACAGTTTAACCTCAGCTCAGTGAAACTGATTTCAGACTTCTCTGACTTCCAGAATTCAAACATAATAAATCCATGTTGTTTTATACCTCTCAGTTTTTAATGATTTGGTACAACAGCAATAGGAAACTAAGACAGAGGGTCCATATGAAACTGCTTAATAATGGCTGGCAGAAAACTGATGACTCCTTGGATATTAATTTTATTAATTGTATTGTTTTATTTTTTTAGATATCACTTTTTTGTGTGTGGGTTTTTTTTTTTAATTTTAATTGAAAGCTAATTACTTTACAATATTGTGGTGTTTTTTTTGCCATGCATTCACATGAATCAGCCATGGATATACATGTGTTCCCCATCCTGACTCTCCCTCCCACCTCCTTACCCATCCCATCCCTCAGGGTCATCCCAGTGCTACAGACCTGAGCATCCTGTCTCATGCATCGAACCTGGACTGGTGATCTGTTTCACGTATGATAATATACATGTTTCAATGCTATTCTCTCAAATCATCCCACCCTCACCTTCTCCCCCAGAGTCCAAAAGTCTGTTCTTTACATCTGTGTCTCTTTTGCTGTCTCTCATATAGGGTCTTCATTACTATCTTTCTAAATTCCACATATATATGCATTCATATACTGTATTGGTGTTTTTCTTTCTGACTTACTTCCCTCTGTAGAATAGGNCCCTCTCCCTCTCTCTCTTTCTGACTTACTTCACTCTCTATAATAGGCTCCAGGTTCATCCACCTCATTAGAACTGATTCAAATCCATTCTTTTTAATAGCTGAGTAATATTCCATTGTGTATATATACCACAGCTTTCTTATCCATTTGTCTGCTGATGGACATCTAGGTTGTTTCCATGTCCTGGCTGTTGTAAACAGTGCTGCGATGAACACTGGAGTACACATGTCTCTTTCAATTCTGGTTTCCTCAGTGTGTATGCCCAGCAGTGGAGTTGCTGGGTCATATGGTGGTTCTATTTCCAGTTTTTTTTTAAGGAATCTCCACACTGTTCTCCATAGTGGCTGTACTAGTTTGCATTCCCACCAACCGTGTAAAAGGGTTCCTTTTTCTCCACACCCTCTCCAGCATTTATTGTTTGTAGACTTTTTGATAGCAGCCATTCTGACCAGCCTGAGATGGTACCTCATTGTGGTTTTGATTTGCATTTCTCTGATAATGAGTGATTTTGAGCATCTTTTCATATGTTTGTTAGCTATCTGTTTTCTTTGGAGAAATGTCTGTTTAGTTCTTTGGCCCACGATCCTCTATGACCCACTTCCCAGAGTAATGGAAATAAAACCAAAAATAAACAAACAGGACCTAATTAAACTTAAAAGATTTTGCACAATGAAGGAGACTATAAGCAAGGTGAAAAGACAGCCTTCAGAATGGGAGAAAATAATAGCAAATGAAATAACTGACAAAGAATTAATCTCAAAAATATACAAGCAACTCCTGAAGCTCAATTGCAGAAAAATAAGCAACCCAATCAAAAAATGGGCCAAATAATTAATTTTATACTTCTTGAAAAAAAATACAGAAAATAACTCTATGTAAAGGGGGTGGAAGTTGGAGAAGTAAAGGTCATTCATGAAGTAAAGGTCATGGATATTCACTGTGTGTCTTACTGGGTAACAGAGGAGTTTTACAGGTTGACAGGACTATTTTGTCTAGTATCCAAAAAAACTGAACTGAAAGCCCTTTTCATCTTGGTTTTCCTGGATGTTTTCTCTTCTGTGTCACCCACCCCCACTCCTCCAGAGTATTTCAAGTTGGACCTACAGAGACCCTTTTGAAGGTTAAATGGAGTTCAAGGGCTTCCATTCTTAGTTGCCCTGCTGAGACAAAAGATACACTAATTAATGGCTTTTATGAAGACTTGACTTTTTACTGGAAGTAAAACCAAATAATTCCTCTGAAGACTTTATAACTAATTGCTATTTAGCATAATTTGATTTGAATTTCTCATGGAAAATAGTTGAATGGTAACAGAGTTGATTATTATGAATCCAAAAGTTTCTTCATCTGAAGATTAATCATGCTAAAAGCCAATATATCATTTATATAATTTTATTCTGCAGAACATTTCCTGTTTTGATGTACTGTTTTGGAATGCTTACTGAGTAGAGCGAGCCTTTGGAAAGCTCTTACTACCTGGAACTCTCAAGGAAATTTGTTTCAGACTGAAACATCTTTAAAGAGGATAGAATTTTTCCTTTTAAGCAAAAAGTCATATATATTAGTGTGTACTTAATGGTGTGTGTATATATATATATACACACTTGTTTTTTGACTTTAACAATTTATAAGGAAGCTCTTACAATATATAAAATCATATACATATATATATATTTGTGATTTTTAGGTAACATGAAATATAAATGAACTTTTCCTTAGTGATACTGTATTAGCAATAAGACACTATTTTTCTGGACCAAAGCTCAAGAACACAAGAGTAAGCTTGTTGAGATGTACAAAACATGCGTCTCCATGAGGTCCAGAATATGCCCAAGTAGGGTCACAGGTATGAGTGTGATCTTTCTAAAAAGTAGTGGAAACAAAGGTGAAATCATTACATGATTTAGTGTGTATGGAGAAAAAATATGAGTTATCTTAAATTCCCTCAGAAGGTTTTCATTAAAATGTCATGTTTTAATGCAGTCTGCAAAGGCCTCAACAGCATCCTTAGGATTATTAGTCCAATGATTTTCTAAGCTTTGTGCAAATAACAAGCCTTCATATTGCCTATATTGGTTAGTGGCAGAAAGAGTAAAGTTTGAATAAAATAGTCTGTCTTCTTAATGAGAATATACCAGGTCTTCAAATTCGTCTTCCTAAAAGGAATTGGATCCCCCTGGAGGCTCAGACAGTAAAGCCTCTGCCTACAGTGTGGGAGACTGGGGTTCAATCCCTGGGTTGGGAAGATCTCCTGGAGAAGGAAATGGTAACCCACTCCGGTATTCTTGCCTGGAAAATCCCATGGACCAAGAAGCCTGGTAGGCTACAGGCCATGGGGTTGCAAAGAGTCGGACACGACTGAGTGACTTCACTTTCACTTAAAGGCAATATATTGTTTAGAATAAGATTTGAATTTGTTTCTTTACCTAGGTGAAATCTGATTTTTGGTTTATTAATCACCTTTTATTTAGACTGAAGATTTTTCATTCCTTATCTCTCTTCCCTTTTTTAAAATCTTCCCTCCTTTTCATCTTCCCTTTGTCTTTCTACTTCATTCTTCCCTTCTCTCCCCTCGCTTCATCCTTTTTCACTTTCTGCCATCCCTCCTTCCTTTTACTATACCTAACTGGTCAAGCTGAATCTAAAATGCTGAGCCTGTTTTCTGGACAAATATGAAACAAACTTTTTAAATACCTCTCAAGTTTTTGAAGAGGTGAGAGAAAAATATTTTCCTCTTAACTCAGAAGGCAGTGTATTGGAATGTCATTTAAATACTTCAAAAATATCTTAGAACATCCTATTCTCACTGGCTCCTTGATTGTACTAACCATCCCTCAATGCATACAGATTCATGGACAGTTAAGAAAGGGAATGGAAGAGAATGAAGGGGGAATGGTCATTTTCTAGTCAAATGTTCCATATTGCACATGTAACTAGTGAATAATTCAGAAATGGTGTCTTGTCTTTTCTTGATATTATAGATTTGTCACCTACAAAATGAAAATTTATTTTCCCCTGCATGCCTTTATATTCTTCAGTTTCTGTTCTCAGCTTCTGGATTTTGCGGTCCCATGGGTGAATGAAATTTACCTTCATTCCATCTGAGAACATCTTCATCTCAGTTAAAGAAGGCGTATCAATGAGCAAAATATTTTCTTCCCCATTCTCAAGGAAGGGTAGTCCTCGTTCTGTTACAGTCTAAGAAAGAAGGCAAAGGACTCTGAGACTGCACTTCTTATTCAGTTGGTTGAGCGGCTTCAGTGCTTGCTTTGACTCACAAAGTAGTGCGGTATTTCTTATACCTCGAGTGTTATGGAGCAATTAATCTTTATTGCCCACACAAAATAATGACAGGGAACCTTTCGATACGCACGTGTATTTGAAATGTAATGGTTAGTTAATGGCTAAAAATAGTGTGTTTTATTTACTAAATGACAGAGGATAAGATGGTTGGATGGCATCACCGACTCTATGGATATGAGCTCTGGGAGTTGGTGATGGACAGGGAAGCCTGGCATGCTGCAGTCCATGGGGTCGCAAAGAGCCGGACATGACTGAGCAGCTGAACTGATTTAGTAACTTGAACACAGTTTATGGTTCAGTCTTTGAGGATATAATCAGAGTCAGTCCAATGGATTAGGTTGAATGGATCAGGTTCCAAGGAATGACCAAAAGTCTTAGATCCCCACTTGTTAGTCCAGACCCGGCACTTACAAATTCCATTAGGTAATGAGAAAACATTTATTTTGCCTTTGTCGTCTCTCTTCTGTCCCCCGTCCTTCTTTCCTCTGTTGCCAGAGCTACGCCTCTCTATCACTACCTCTGTGTTGCTTTCTATCTCTATTATTGCCTGACTCTTAAAAAATACTTGTTAATAGCTCATCTTTACTGAGTATTTAACATGTCCAGTTATAAATCTACATGAATTTTATTTAGATTTGAAGGGATGATAAAATGGAAAACAAAGCAATTGTTTTACATTGAAAAGTTAAGAAAAATAAACTTCACTATGCATTTTAAACTGAGGAATACCCACTAAGGGTATTCATGAGAGAAATGACCACTAAGATTACATGTCTGATGAAACTAACTGGTCAGAATATCATTTGCTGTAGTTCAGTTCAGTCACTCAGTCATGTCCAACTCTTTGCAACCCCATGAATTGCAGCACGCCAGGCCTCCCTGTTCATCACCAACTCCTGGAGTTCACTCAGACTCACGTCCATCGAGTCAGTGATGCCATCCAGCCATCTCATCCTCTGCCGTCCCCTTCTCCTCCTGGCCCCAATCCCTCCCAGCATCAAAGTCTTTTCCAATGAGTCAACTCTTTGCATGAGGTGGCCAAAGTACTAGAGTTTCAGCTTTAGCATCGTTCCTTCCAAAGAACACCCAGGACTGATCTTCTTTAGAATGGACTGGTTGGATCTCCTTGCAGTCCAAGGGACTCTCAAGAGTCTTCTCCAACACCACAGTTCAAAAGCATCAGTTCTTCAGCACTCAGCTTTCTTCACAGTCCAACTCTCACATCCATACATGATTACTGGAAAAACCATAACCTTGACTAGATGGACCTTTGTTATCAAAGTAATGTCTCTGCTTTTGAATTTGCTTAGTTTTATTTAATTTATCCATCCTTTCTTCATTCATCAAACATATCTTAGGTGCTTACTATTAGTATATCAAGATTTATGCTAATGAGTGTAGCTACAGAACAAAGGAAACTTAGTTTTCATCCACCACAACCTATGTCCTATAGTGGGTTTTGCATTTCCTTGCTGGAACTCTGTCTCAGAGATCTCTGTTCTGACACTAGTATATCTAAAACCACGGTGACATCTGACAACACAGACTTTCATATGCTACAACATTATTGACTCCAGTCATCAACGTTCACAGATCCCCATAATTTTGAGCTACTGTAAATGTGGCAGACTGCCATGACCATGTCTGGCAGAAACTTTTTTATAGTTATTACAGGGTGGACTTCTCATTTAATTGCGTTGCATTAGGTAAATATGATGCAGGTGGCTTCATTAGTTGAGTTTTACAGAATGCAGTCAGCCACAGCTCTCTGAAATTCTAGAAACTCATGGGCCAGCCGTAGTAGCACAAAATAATAATTGACTTGAACACTTCCCCCACCCTGTACCCTATCAAGGGTCATCTTCAAAACAAGCTACAAGGGTCTCTTAGAATATATCAAATGTCTTTTGTTTCTTAGAGGTCAGAATATGTGTTAATTTATAGCATGGGTAGAAATAAATTAGATAAAACAAAGTTTAAGCAGCTCTTTTTTCTCTAAAGTATAAATAATGTAGTAACACCTGTGCCATATTTCTAGTATCAAGGCCAGATGGCTCATCCTCATTCTCTTTCTCTCATTCTAGTTTTCTTTTAACTGTTTAAAATCGTGATATACTTGTTTCATGTTCTAATATTCAATGTTTTGCTTTCACTTTTCCCTGCATTTTTTATTGCCTTTTTTTTTTCTGGTTCATAGGAAAAGCATATTCCTTTATTCTTCAGAATTGTTTATTTTTTCAATTATATAAGCAATTCTCTTTCCTCCCAGTGAGATCTCTCCCATAGTCCTTGATCTACTGCTTTACAATGAGCTGTTCAATTTTCTAGGCATACTTCATAGTTGTCAATATGGGATTTCTTTTAGGTGCACTTCTGTGTTACAGACATTGCTTTCTGAAATTTTATATCGTCTTCTATCTTGTTTAGCTCTCACTTTGCTAGGAAAAAAATATATAACATATACACACATACACACACTTGTTAGTTTCTTAGAAGTATGAAGTGAAAAGAAATGAAAGTTAGGTAGTTTCATGTCAGAAAGTGTTAGTATGTTACCTTTATTAATAACTTGGACATAAAATTACAAAAGCATTTTCTTTAAAAATTTTAACATCTCATTTTAGTATTATCTAACTTGCTTAATATTATCCCTCCCCCACCCTTTTCTCCTTTCATAAAATTAAGTTTGTTTTCTATGTCTGTGAATCTACTTCTGTTTTATAAATAAATTCATTTGTGTCCTATTTTAGATTTCACATGCAAGTGATACCATATGGTCTTTGTCTTTTTCCTTCTGACTTGCTTCACTTAGTGTGATAATCTCTAAGTCCTTCTGTGTTGCTGCAAATGGCACTAGTTCAATCTTTTTATGGCTGAGTAGTATTCCTTTGTGTAAATACGTACCACATCTTCTTTATCCATTCATCTGTCATTGACCAATTAGGTTGCTTCCATGTCTTGGCTATTGTAAATAGTGATTCACTACATACATGGTGCACGTATCTTTTCAAAATATGGTTTTCCCTGAATTTGCTAGGGATTGAGAATGTTGGATCATGTAACAACTCTAGGTTTTTTTATGAATACCTCTGTGCTGTTTCCAATAGTGGCTGTACCAATTTACATTATCACCAACAGTGTAGGAGGGTTCCCTTTTATCCACATTTTCTCCAGTGTTTGTTACTTATAAACTCTTTAATGATGGTTATTCCTACCAGTGTGAGGTGATACCTTTGAGTTGCATTTCTCTAATAGTAATGATCAGCATCTTTTCATGTACCTCTTGGCCATCTGTATGTCTTTGGAGAAATGTTTGTTTAGGTCTTCTGCCTATTTTTTAATTGGGTTGTTTTGTTTTTTGTTATTGAGATATATGACCTATTTCTGTATTTTGGAAACTAAGCCCTTGTTGGTCGCATGGTTTGTAAATATTTTCTACCAGTCTGTAGGTGGTGTTTTTATTTTGTTGATGGTTTCCTTTGCTGTGCAAAAGTTTTAATTTGGATTAGATCCCATTTGTCTATTTTTGCTTTCAGGACACTAGCCTTAGAAAACATTGGTATTGTTTATATCATAACATATCTTGCTTATGTTTTTCTTCTAGGAGTTTTGTGGTTTCATGTCTTATATTTAAGTCTTTAAACCATTTTTGAATTTACTTTTCTGTGTGGTATAAGGGAGTGTTGTAACTTCATTGATTTACATGCAGCTGTCCAGCTTTGCCAGCACCACTTGCTGAAGAAACTGTCTTTTCTCCATTGTATATTCTTGTCTCCATTGTTGAAGATTAATTGACCGTAGTGTGTGAGTTTATTCTGGCTGTCTATTCTGTTCCATTGATCCGTGTGTCTATGTTTGTACCAATATCATGCTGTTTGATGTTTTGATTACTGTAGCTTTGTAGTATTATCTGACTCTGAGAGGGTTAGTTATATCACTTGCTTTGTTCTCTTTCTTCAGGATCGCTTTGGCAATTCTGGGTGTTTTATGGTTCCATATAAAGTTTAAGATTGTTTGTTCCAGTTCTGTAAAAAATGTCATAAGTAATTTGATAGGGATAATGTTAAATCTGTAGATTGCTTTGGGTAGTATGCCCATTAAACAAAATTCATTTTTCCAGTACAAGAGAATGGTATATCTTTCGATTTCTTTCAATTTTCTTTAATTTCTTTTATCAATGTTTTGTAGTTCTTAGCAAATAAGTCTTTCACCTTGATCATGTTTATTCCTAAATATTTTTTTTACTTATTTTGATATGATTTTAGGAGGATTTCTTTTGTTTTGTTTTGTTTTACTTTTCCTTTCTGATATTTCACTGTTGATATAAAGAAATGCAACAAGTTTCTAGGATTTTTCAGTGGCATAAGGTGGGGGACAGCTGTGGGTTCCTGAACCCTGAATACACCCTAGAGATACATAATTTTCAGAAAGTTGTTGTAAGCTCATTCACTGAAGAGCTCCCTCTCAGTTCTGTTTCCATCACTAATGCATATTTATACTCTTCCTTGTACACCTTTTCTGTCAGTTTAGTGGGATTTGGAAAAGGTTAGAGGGAATAAATTCTGTAGCAATTTGGCCATCTTGAACTGAACAGGATACACATTTTCAGTAGCTTAACTGGATGAAGAGTCAACTAGAATACCTGGCTTTTTGTAAGAAATCTATCCAAAAAGATCACTGTCACAGATAGGAAATAGAGACTACAACCTAAACTTCACAGAACTGAATTAAATAGTAATTTCAATAACTGGAACTTGTAGCAAACTTGCTAGTGACTAATATAGGGTGAAATTTTATTTTGCTTCTCTCTACTTTTTTAGTTCCCTTTTTTCATGCACATATATGTAATCAGTGTGAGTAGGCAGATCTCATAGGATGTATTTAGATATTATCGTTGCTTTTATCTTCCACTCTTTCTTTAAATCTGATAGGTAAGTGACTTTATGTTCTTGCCACTGGAACAGTCCTGGCTGAACCAGAAGTCACTTTAAATTACCAAAATAATCTTGATTAAATAATTACAACTACTTGGTCCCAGATAATATTTAATATTTTTAAACTTTATGTAAGATTAGTCTGCCATCCTTTCTTGCTCCTCTGTTCTCAGCAGGATGTTATCAATTTGATTAATCTTCAGTTTGATAATTTCAATTGATTAATCAACAACTGGAGTTTGAAGACAGCAAGGGAAGGATGTTTATGTGTTTTCTGAGCTTAACCAATGTCTGAAACTGGCTCTCTCATGGGGACTTTTGTGAATTCTGTGAATAATTTTGTAGTGGGTTTTCTCTCTGCAGCTCCCTTGAGGTGGACATCGCCCCTTCTTTGCCCAGCTTCTCCTGAGCTCCCAGCTTCAGTCTCCACTGTATCATCCACACACTTTGATAATCAGGCCCTCTTGTCTTGGCAGGCTGTCTTCTTTGGCAAGATCCTTTTGAGAAGGATCTTTTCACCAATCCACTGTGTCTACAACTGCAGGGGATACACCTTAATTTCTCTGAGTGCTCTCTTAGAATTCTTGGTTACTTTTGCTTCGAGTTAGAGTGTGGCCCCTCCTTGCCCCGTCTGCCTCAGGGAAATGACTCCCAGACCTGTTCTCTTAAAAAAAAAAACCCTCCTCCCTAATTTTAGCCGGCATGGGGCGCTTACTGCTCTCAAAATTCTCCTTGGCCAACATCACCTATGGCCTTCACACCTTAACTAAAACTGAGAAAGGAAAAGGCATGTCTTAAAACCCTGTTGCTGCTGCTGCTGCTGCTGCTACTAAGTCGCTTCAGTCGTGTCCAACTCTGTGCGACCCCATAGACGGCAGCCCACCAGGCTCCCCCATCCCTGGGATTCTGCAGGCAAGAACACTGGAGTGGGTTGCCATTTCCTTCTCCAATGCATGAAAGTGAAAAGTGAAAGTGAAGTCGCTCAGTCGTGTCCTACTCTTAGCGACTGCATGGACTGCAGCCTACCAGGCTCCTCTGTCCATGGGAGGCACAGGCTAATTGAACACAAAATTGACTAAAAAGTTTGAATGATTTTTTAAAACTCTGTGAACTTTAGGCTTGAATTCTGCAACTGGAGTAAAATCTCATAAAAAGCAAGAATTTCAGTGTAAATAAATGAGTTGTTACCAATAAATGATTTGAGATTGTCACTAATTTGGAAGTAGAAGGTTCTTGGTCAGCTGAAACTGGACTGGCTTTTAAGAAATTCAGACAGCGTATATTTGAGTAAGAAGTGGCTCAGAGTTTACTTACATGATGAAAATATAAACAATTTCATTCAGTTCAGTTCAGTCGCTCAGTTGTGTCCGACTCTTTGCAACCCCATGAATTACAGCACGCCAGGCCTCCCTGTCCATCACCAACTCCCGGAGTTCACTCAGACTCGGGTTCATCAAGTCAGTGATGCCATCCAGCCATCTCATCCTCGGTCGTCCCCTTCTCCTCCTGCCCCCAATCCCTCCCAGCATCAAAGTCTTTTCCAATGAGTCAACTCTTCGCATGAGGTGGCCAAAAGTACTGGAGTTTCAGCTTTAGCATCATTTCTTCCAAATTGATCTCCTTCAGAATGGACTGTTGGGTCTCCTTGCAGTCCAAGGGACTCTCAGGAGTCTTCTCCAACACCACAGTTCAAAAGCATCAGTTCTTCAGTGCTCAGCCTTCTTCACAGTCCAACTCTCACATCCATACATGACTACTAGAAAAACCATAGTCTTGACATTAGGAGAGCTCAATGGAAGGGATTGTTAAAATATCTACTAATTAATTTTTTTACTAATATAATTTTAATTTCTAGAAAAAATTATGAACTACGCTTGATTACCACATTTATGAATGATGCAATAGTAACCTAAATAATTCAGAAGTTTTATAATTCTGAATTTAGTAACTACAACAAATTTCTATGGATTGTGGTGTGGGAGCAGACTCTTTTGAGAGTCCCATGTAGAGCAAGGAAATCAAGCCAGCCAATTCTAAAGGAAATCCTGGGTGTTCATTGAAAGGACTGAATGTGAAGCTGAAAGCTCCAGTACTTTAGCTACCTCATGTGAAGAGCTGACTCATTGGAAAAGACCCTGATGGGAAAGATTGAGGGCAAGAGGAGAAGGGGGCTACAGAGGATGAGATGGTTGCATGGCATCACTGACTCAATGGACATGAGTCTGAGCAAACTCTGGGAGATAGTGAAGGACAGGGAAGCCTGGAGTTTTGCAGTTTATGGGGTGGCAGAAAGTCGGACACAACCTGGCAACTGAACAACAATAGCCTACTTTCAAAATAAAATGTCAAAAAACAAACCAGGTGGAACCTGCATCTATGCATCTAAGCAAAGTCATTGGTAAGCATTACCTATTCTGAAAATCCACTATCTGAAGGAATGTGTAACTGGACCTACGAGATGCTTTCTTAGTAACTAATACATTTTAATTACATGAAAGCTCATAAGTGAAACGTGTGAGGGGATAGTGTTGTTACTTTATCAGTTCTATTGTGTCAATATGGCTTCAAGAACACAAAACTTCAATTATGGATGAAGACATCTAGTGGCAGGACTCTTAATCATTGTGCTGCTGGAAGTGACCAGATCCTTGTGAACTGTTAAAAGTTTTCATGATATTTGAGTTGGCAGTTCACAAACAGGGGGAAAAAACTGAATGGGCAGACATAAGCCCAAGTTCTTGGTATTTTCATGATATTTGAGTTGGGTTCATTAAGTTGGATTTCTGAAGCCCCAGAGTTAGTCACATTTCCATGGCATGAGATTTTGGAAGATGATTGAAAGGTATTGGGAAGCACTCAGCAGTGCAGTTCTAATGGTATAATTTAAATTAAATTTTTCTAATAATCCCAATATGGAATAATGGCAAGACCTCCCACCCACTGCATTTACCTATAAGTAATGAGTGAGATTTTGTTAAATAGGAAAAAAAAAAATTTAGAAGACTCATGCACAGATATGGCTTTGGTTGAGTCAGGCCAGAGAGTTATGTGATCAGTATTATGATGTGGCCAGTGAACTTCTGATAATGAGTGTAGGAAGAATGACTGGGACCAGGGAATAGACACCCCACCACACCTATGCTAGAATGACCAGGCTAGGACACTGCACACAATTATGGACAAACCAAACATGTTCCTGAGGGAGACAGCTCAGTGTATAATAAAGAGAATTAGAGGCCAGGTTGGTGGAGAACAGTTGCCTATTAACCTTGGAAAGAAGAGAAAACATGAGGTTTTTGTTTGTTTGTTTGTTTAAATGTAAAGGTTAACTTTAATTCATGAAAAGTGATTAGATTTTTTTTATTTTCTGCTTCATCCCAAGAGGTAAGGAGAGATGGATAGAAATAGAAGGTGTGAGGATAATATAAAGAAGTACTTTGTCAGAGTTGAGAAAATACAGACTACTTTGAGATTGTGCTGTGCTATGTTAAGTCACTTCAGTCGTGTCTGCCTCTTTGCGACCATATGGACTGTGACCCACTAGGCTTCTCTGTCGATGGCATTCTCCAGGCAAGAACACTGGAGTGGGTTGCCATGCCCTCCTCCAGGGGTTCTTCCTGACCCAGGGATGTAACCCACGTCTCTCATCTCCTGCATTGGCGGGCGGGTTCTTGACAACTAGCTCCACCTGGGAAACCCGACTTTGAGATTAGCGATTGTTCAACTATTAAACTGGAGAAATTTCAGTTAACTAGCAGGTTGTTTGGTTTTATTGTTTTGTTTCTTCTCTGTTCGATGCAACTTGTTTGCCCTGTGTTTTTTGGCTGGATGCTTTTGGCCAATATGCCAATCTTGACTACTTTTGAAATTGTGAAAATGCATTGCATTCTTTATCAACATGCTCACTATAGTGGAAGTCCTCTTTTCGCAGGGAGAATTGATGTCGGGTGGCATACTCATCGTTCACTCAGTGCTGTTTGCTCAGAGACCTCTCCATTCACCAGGAATGTCTTACCAAAATGCTGTGGTGACTTGTACTGTGCTTAAAGAAAGCACATCCTGGCCTGAAAATAAACGAATGCCTCCTGACACTCAGTTCATGTATTCCTCAGAGTTTATGATAATTAGGATGCTTGTTTAATTGCTGTCCTTTTATTTCCACTGGATTGTGGCAGGTAAAAAGCAGATTTCAAACCATGTATGTTACATGCACAGATAATTTATAAACTCATTTTTGCTGTTAGGAGCACATGTAAATCATCCTGAATGTCAATAAGTCACTCTTTCATTAATTTTGTGCCAACTGTTACTAAAGATACATTTGGCCCTCTCCTTAGAAAGGATTCCTTTGAGTGATGGCATTTCATGAATGTGTCCCTTTGACCATGATAAGTAAGCATTCTACCACTATAATAATTTTTATAGAGTAAGAACTCTTGAGATGTATTATGGGTGCAACCAACTTTCAAATGGAAATATGAAAATAAATGTAAGTTATAAAGTAGCTTTCAACTACATCAGGGGCAGATATTTTATCCTATTCAGTATTACTAAATAATTATTATCACATAAAAGGATTACATTTTAATAATTCTTTTACTGATCTGAAATATGGCCAATTTATTACATTAGGAATGCTTAGAGGGTGTTGCGTTTCTGAAGGTCATTAATGTTAACTATCACTGTGCAATAATTATTTTCCAAATTCTATTATTAAGCAATAAATTTTTAAATTATAATAAGCCCAATTTCTTGGGATGTTACTGTTGGGTCAGAAAGGGTCAGAAGCTGAGGTGTTGTTATTCCTTATAAGGAAATCATTTAAAAGTTCATGTGAAAGGCAAGATGAGCTCTTACCAGATAATCTTTACTGAATTTGTTACATTATTAAAGGATTTACTTCACAACAATACAGTTACAGGAATACTTAATTATTAGATTCTTTGTGCTTTCCCTTTTTATATAAAATGTATAATATTATATATATTACATAGTTCCATTCAGTCTCTTTTATTTTAAACCTTATTTTAAATGTGATTTAAATGGAACTTCCCCATGAAGAATCATGAACTAAATCTCTTTTCCAGAAAAATTCTAGAAATCCATAGTGAATTAAACATTCTAATGCCCAAAGGGTAGTATCATACAGGCATGCCTTAGAGATATTGCAGGTTCCTTTCCAATCCACCCAGTAAAGGGACTATCACAATAAAATGAGTCATACAGATTTATAAATACAATAGAAAGTGAATAATCTTCAATTTGTAAAATGCACAGAACAAAATACAATAAAACAAGTTATGCTTGTATTCAAAAATTATTGTTGAATAAATGAAGTATGTAAACATGTTTGGTTAAGTATGGTCAGCAGATTTCACATCCACAGTTTCAGGCAGGCTCAGGTCAAAAATATTTGGGGGGGGAAAAGTATGAAAACTTCCAAAAAGTAAAACTTGAATTTGGTGCAGAGGCAATCATTTACATAGCATTTATATTGTAATTAGAATACCATTTACATTATATTAAGTATTGTAAGTAATCTAGAGATGATTTAAATATATGAGAGGATGTACATAGATTATATGCAAATATCGATACTACACCAGTTTCTTTCAGACACCTGAGCACACTTTGATTTTCTGATCTAATGGGGACCTGGCGCCAATCCCTGTGAATACCAAGGGGAATGACTATAAAAGAAAGAAAGAAAAAGAATACAAGGAAACATTGGGAAATAAAATAGCTGTTGAGTAAGAAATGATAGTATTTGGGGAAATCTTTTTTGTTAAGCATGAGCATAATTTAAATATTTGAAAATAATCACAGAGAGCACCTGGTGCAATTTCTTGCCTTTAAGCAGGATGGTATAAAAGTATTCAAGAGGGAAGAAAGAACTAGATCTAGAAGAAAAGATCTAGCAGGGACTTTGGATCCAAAAAAGTATACATTTCGGCTGAGGAGAATGATATCCAGAAATTGAGTTGCTTCCATTTGACAGCTGTGGTAGATTACAGATCACCTGACTACAGTCCCACACAGTACAGCAGGTCATTATTCAAAGAATACTGAAGTTTAAAAAAGCATTTCTAGGTTTCATCTATGTTTTTATTTTATATTGGTGGCACCATGCAATATTTACTTTGCAACTGAAGGTAATACCTAAACTATACCCCAACCTCAGAAAATTTAATTTACAAAAAAGAGGTGAATTGACTCTAGATTGATTTTAGAAATAAATATGAAAGGCAAAACAATAAGGCTTTTAAAAAGAAAGCATAGAGGAAACTTTTCATGACATGTTATTGGCACAGGTTACTTAAATAGCATATAAAAAGCACTGTTTAGAAAAAATGAAAAAGAAGTAAAATAAATTACATTTTAACTACAAGTTTTTGTTTATCAAATGGCATCTAAGTGGTTAAAAAAACCCTACTCATAGAATTGCAAAACATATTTGCAATATCTTTA
>SJYQ01008552.1:41537-94260 GCA_006410935.1 Redunca redunca | reverse complement strand
ACACAGACAATCAAATATAGAAGTGGGGAAATGTCTTAAACAAGCACTTTGAAAAAAAAATCCAAGTAAGCAATATTTTAAATATATGTTCAACTAATAAATTGATAACAAAAACAAAAATTTAATTTGCAACAGAATACTATGCATACTTACCAAATGACTCCTATAAAAGAAAAACCACACTAAGTGTTGGCAAGACTGTGACGCAAATGAAACCCTCATACATCAGTGAGAGTATATGAACTGGTATAAGCACTTTGGAAAATTGTTTAGAATTATTTACTTAAGTTTTACCATCTCTCGTTGTTTAGTCACTAAGTTGTGTCTGACTCTTTGTGACCCTGTGGACTGTATTCTGCCAGGCTCCTCTGTCCATGTGATTTCCCAGGCAAGAGTACTGGAATGGGTTGTCATTTTCTTCTCCATAATTTTATCATCCCTTGTTACTGCTGTTGATGAGTTGCTCAATCTTGTCCAACTCTTTGTGACCTTATGGACTGCAGCATGCTAAGCTTCCCTGTCCCTCGCTCTCTCCTGGAGTTTGCTCAAACTCATGTCTATTGAGTTGGTGATGCCATCCAACCATCTCATCCTCTGTCTCCCCCTTCCCCTGCCCCTCAATCTTCCCCAGCATCAGGATGTTTTCCAGTGAGTCAGCTCTTCATATCAGGCGGCCACAGCATTGGAGTTGCAGCTTCAGCATCAGTCCTTCCAGTGAATATTTAGGGTTGATTTCCTTTAGGATTGACTGGTTTGATCTCCATGCTGTCCGAGGAACTCTAGAGTCTTCTCCAACATCACAGTTCGAAAGCATCAATTCTTTGGCACTCAGCCTTCTTTATGGTCTAACTCTCACATCTGTATGTGACTATTGGAAAAACCATAGCTTTGACTATATAGACCTTTGTCAGCAAAGTGATGTCTTTGTTTTTTAACATGCTCCATAGGTTTGTCATAGATTTTAAGCTCTTCCAAGGAGCAAGAGTCTTTTTAATTCATGGCTGCAGTCACCATCCACAGTGATTTTGGAGCCCAAGAAAATAAAATCTCTCACTGCTTCGACTTTTTCCCAATCTATTTTCCATGAAGTGATGGGACTGGATGCCTTGATGTTAATCTTTTGGATGTTGAGTTTTAAGCCATTCTTTTCATTCTCCTCTTTCACCCTCATCAAGACGCTCTTTAGTTCCTCTTTGCTTTCTGCCATTAGAGGCGTCCCTCATAACCCAGCAATAACATTCCGAGTATATAGCCAAAGAAAATGTGTACATCTCCTCACCAAAAGGCATGTATATTTTGTGTAACATTGGATCTGAAAATTGCTATAAAGAACTCAAATGCCCATTAATATATTGTGGTATATTGAAGTACTTTTCAAACACGAGAAGAAAATGAAAGGAAAAAATGAGAACGCTACAAACTGGATTGGTCTTCTAGCATAATATTGAGCAAAACACATCATACAAAACAGTACATATTATATAACTCATCTATTGCATGAGAAGTCAGAATATTCCTCACAGAAGGGTAACATCTAGAAAAGGACAAGAAAAGGGCTTCTTGGATTCTGGTAATATTCTATTTCTTGTTTGGAAGACTGGTTACACTATTTGTTCATTTTTTGGACATTAATTGAGTGTGCAGTTATGATTTGTCTTCTTTTCTCTATGTAGATTTTGCCACAATAAAACTTAGAGATGGAATGAGTGTGAGAGGGCTGGAGGGACAGAGAGAGAGAGAAGGAATAGAGGAAAATGGAAAAAAAAATTGGAGAACACTGTCAGCTTTATGTGTTTTAATAGGTTGTGCATTCTGATTTGACAGAATTTCATATATGTCTTCTGGCTAAACTAGCAATGACTGCAAAGCTATTTGAGGTTGTCTATATCACTGGATTTTTTTTTTTTTTTGGCATGACATACATTTTCTGAGAGCAGCATGATAAAATTTTCAATCCAAATGTTTTAATTTATCACTGTATTTTTTTGTTTTGCTAGTCTTTTGTATTTTGAAATTGTATTGTTAGATGCATATGTACTTGTGATGAATGCATCTTATTTATCTGTTGCTCATTTTTAAAGTATAAAACATGTTTGTACTGTATTTTTTGCCTTAAATTCTGTATTTTCAAATATTAATATTATTGGAGTTTGGGGGGAGTTTTATATTTGTCTGACATATCTTTTCAATTCTTAATAGAATATGTTATTAATATGTTATAGTTCCCATGTCTTTTTGTTTTATGTCATTTATATGTAAGTTGCTGTTTTATTAGGACTTTGCTTTGTCTTCTTGTCCACATCAACTTTCTGTAGTAGTATTCTGTTTTGTTTTAATATATTTTTGCTTTCTTAGAACAGCTAAAGTTGTTGGTTTTTTCCTGATGACTCATTCTTCCTAATTTCATTTATTTTTGTAGTTGATTCAACTGAAGAACCATATTCAGTTTATTTACCCTTATTGTTGCATTTAACATAGTACTGTCTCTCCTTAATAAGAACAGCACTTCAGTAGTTAAGGGAAGTATTCTTTGATGATTTAATGTTGACATATGTGTGTATTGGATCTAAATGTGAGATGTATTTCTTTTGTGGCTGACACTCAGAAACGTTGAAAGCTGTGAGTCTCTTCTGTAGACCTTTTTAAAAAAGGTCAGCATGTTTCTTTTAGGTCTTCAGTTTATTTCTCTGCCCCAGCACATTACCAAAATCATTTTTATTCAGGTATTTGCTGCAGCACACATCCAGCAGGGAGTTCTCAGAATGATTAAAGAGCATTCAGGTATAAAACTTATAATAGGAATGTCTCAATCATCAATCTGCTGTATTTCTTTAACTGTGCTCTAAACATTCCAAGCATAATGATAAGTTATTTTAATCTTGGGAAATGTTTTCAAAAGAGACAGAAAAGGAAGAGGTATTAAAAATTAAAATGGTTTTACTTCTTATGTTTCTTTTGAGAAAAAAGAGTCTCTCTGTATTAATGATCTGATAGAGTGGGAAAGATAAAGCCAACCTCTTCCTGTCTAATCAGTAATTGTTAATGGAAATAAGACACCATTCAGGTTAGAGGGCAGTTTCTAGGAAAGAGGAATGAGAAAAACTTACTTTTGATGCCTGAGCAGTATGCTTACATTGATTTTTCATTTTGTAATATGATTTTAAAATCTTATCTTTATCTGCATAACAGGTTTTGCACTACATGTAATTCACTGACTTTAGGAATTGGTAGCACTAATTAAAAATTAGAACAAGTGAAGTTTTTATTGAAGGTAATCTTGTTCACTCTAGTGCTTAATTATGTACTCCCAATATCTGTTTTGAAACATGAATATTTTTGTTGTACATGTTTTTAGGTATCTTTATTAACATGAATGTTTCCAAGTTGGCTCTACAGATTAATTTCACAATACCACCTCATACAGGTTAAATTATAAAACCCTTTTACTAAATAAAGGAACTGAAGAAAAAGAGAAAGATTCAAGTTTTCAAAGAACAGCCTTGCTTTTCTTATAGATAATGCAAACAGTGAAGACAATTTCTTTTTGTCCAGTCTTGGGTCATTAAGTTCTAGCAATTTCCACGAAAACCCAGAACACCTCTATTTTTCTTCTTATTACATCTTGAGAGAACAGCAAATATACTGAATATTAACTTCGAATCTAGAATACTTAAGCTTAAATCTTGACTTGCCAATTGACTGACCATGTAATTCTGGCCAAGCAACATAAGCGTTCTGAGATGCAAAAGTTTCTTTTTGCTAATTAGCTGTAATTTCTAAGGTCCAAGGAACCAATTAGATTATAATGTTTCCTTTATGGAAGTCATTTTTGTTCCGTGTGTGTTACATTTCTCTTCAAGTGGCACATAATTAACCATGTGTCCTCTTCTTGGTTCAGTGCTTTTTATAAGAACCACAGTAAATTAAAGATGCCAAATCATAGATGTCAGTGCGGAAAAGCAAAGTGGGCTTTCTCAGTAAAAGCCGTTTATATGAACTGTGGAATCTTAAAAAGATAAGTTATGTTAAAGATTTATTACATTTGAATGAATGCATACTCACTCTTAGGAACTTCGGGTAATGCCCACTGTAAACACTGTTGGAAACCATCAATCAGAAACTCATTTTAATGCCACTAGGAAGTTAACGGTGCTATGGATTCATTCAAATATGCTTTCATCTCTCACCAGGCTTTCACAAATATTGTATTAACAGTCTTGGCAGCCACAGGTGTGAGGAGTGTGAGGTATATTCCTTTAATGCATAACCTAAACTGCTGTTTTAATTTTTAACAGACATTTTTCAAGGTAATATACATTTAATGCTTTTCAAGTGAGAAGGAAATCCACACTTCCTGAGTGTTCATTACATGTCTTACATGAATTATCTTGTTTAATTTTGTAGCAACCCAATGAGATATATTTTACACTCCCACTGCCCCCCACCCCATACCTTTTACAGATTAGAAACTGCATCTGAGAGTGGTTACATCATGGGGCCAGACTTACATAGCCAATCAACTGCAGAGTCAGCGTCTGTGCTCTCTTAAGAAGTAATTAAAGGAAAATAGTGTTATTTAGGGTTTTCCTTGAAATTTCTAGAACTCATTGGCCTACCATTGAAGGATGGCATCAAGAATAATGGTTAGTCTGACCATTATTAGTTAGTTTAATCATGGTGAATATCTACATGATTTTACTTAACCCATTAGGCCCAATGAATCACAAAAATTCATGGTCATGATTATTCAAAGCATTAACTGCTCAAAAAATACTAAGTTCTCTGGCAAAATGACAGTTTTCCTATTGCAGTGGTGACTCAGTGCTCTAGTGAACATTGTGCAGACCTTGGTCTGATGAGGGTAAGATAAGAATTTCATGGCATGATCAGTATATTGCAGTAGCAGCTTCTGACGCCCTTTTGATGGTAAGCACTATTTATTGTGGTTACAGAAGTCCATGTGTTTTGCCGTTTAGCAGAAGAGTTTTTAGCTCCTGAAAATGGCAGATTTGGGTCATAGTTTAGTATTCACTTAGAATTTGTGTATGATTTATTTCCGTTTTGGACCTCCACCTTGTGGCCACTGTGCTGTTTTGATTGAAGACATTTTCAGGAATCACATTTGTCTCCATCATGCCATTGATGCCGTAAGTGACACACAGCTCTGAGGCCCTGTTCTTTTCAAGTGCTTCTGGAAAGTTCAGATCTCTAGAAATCTGTGAATTAGCTGTCTGACTACTCCTACTTTCTTGTACTTTCTCTCCTTCAGTGTAGGTATGAAAGCCGTGACTTAAAAGGAAACCAACTTGATTCAAAGTCTAAGGTTGTCTTTAAAACCTCGAGGGCAGCAAGAGGTAGAGATGTAAGGCTCAAGTGAAGGGAAAGAATGATGAGAAAGAAGAACAAATGTCTTTTCTGTGGTGGTTAAAGAGAACTTAGCAGAGGAGAAGTTAGTCATCTCAGTGCCAGAGAAAGCCAGTTTTCCATTGCCTTAAGTGATTCTGCAGATCGTCCATAGAGCCCAGCGCCCTCAAAGTGAGCTGTAGAATGGGATTTGTCCTTGGTGGTGGTTCCTGACTTCCTCTCATAAACAAGGCTGTACTTTTTCTTCCTCCTCCTCCTCCTCTCTTTTCTGCCCATCTGAGCTTGAGATGCAGGTTGTTTGACTGCAAAGTGCAGTTGCCATGGCTGTTACGCCACTGGCAAGCATTATGTGTTTGCTTTGGTGAGTGGCAGGTACCACCCAGCCCCTGGGTGCTGTGGTTGCTTCTGTCAGTGGACTCTGGTTTAAGAATAATAGAATGAAAAAAAAAAAAAAAAAAGCTTAACCACAGCTCAGGGCAATATATCTAAATGAAAAGGAGATCTATAATCTTATCAAATAAAGAACGGAATAAGACCCAGAATATTAGTTAGTCTAATCGTGGTGAATAGCTACATGATATTACTTAACCTGTTAGGCCCAATGAATCACAAAAATTAATGGTCATGATTATTCAAAGCATTAACTGCTCAAACAAATACTAAGTTCTCTGGCAAAATGATGGTTTTCCTATTGCATGGTGACTCAGTGCTCTAGTGAACATTGTGCAGGCCTTGGTCTAGGAGACCGTGGTATTAGGAGCTACTGTGCTTTCAAATATGATCACACAAAAAAATTGGGAAAATCATTTAAAGCATGGAGTACCTACTTGATGTTAGTGCTTAGTCTTTGCCAGCAAAAGACAATATTTAAATCTAGTTTCTTCTTCCCAAGAATGTTTGGTATTGTATATACAACTGATGAGCAAGTATTTACTAGATGCCTTCTAGTTGTCTAACATGAAACTAGGCACCAAGAAAAATACAGAAAATGTATGAGACATATTCCTCTGCCCATAAGCAGAGTCTGTGTGTGTGAGATAATAATAGATATCATTAAATTGCTAAAATGTATAATAGAAGCAAGTACCATAGGAATTTAGAAAATGTGGAGAACTGATAGGTGAAACATCTGGGATGATCAGCAGGGGGATGTTGGGACAGAATACCTTTATTCATATTTTCATTCATACTCAAAGAATGAAAAATTTTAAATCATACCTGAATTAATCTGTTGTAATGCACCAAGCTCTGATAGTCTCTTCAGCTCTGGAAACACACAGTGAGGGTTGTACTTCCTGTTTTCACTGACTGTTGACCTTGTTCACCACCTTTAATCAGAAACAGTCCCATCGGCTTGACTGTGTCAAAACCAATGAGTCTGATAATAATGTTATTTCCCAGCAGATTCCAACAATGCTACATACATCACCTGAGATTATCAGAGTGAACTAAAACAATTCTAAAACCGTAGTAGTTAAACAAAATATATTGGTTTTTGTTTTCCTGTGGGATTTGTTCTGAGGATTTAAAGTGAAAGTGAAGTCACTCAGTTGTGTCGGACTCTGCGGCCCCAGGGACTGGAGTCCACCAGGCTCTAGTCCATGGAATTTTCCAGGCAAGAGTACTGGAGTGGGTTGCATTTCGTTCTCCAGGGGATCTTCCTGACCCAGGGATCGAACCTGGGTCTCCAGCGTTTCAGACAGACACTTTTACCGTCTGAGCCACCAGGGAAGCCCTATAAGGTTATGCCCAGCAAACGGATACCTGGGTTTCATCTGTCCCTTAGAACACAACTCCAAGTGAAACTCTAGAGCAAACTGAAGGTTTCTGTAGCAGTGTAAATATATATATATATATTTATGTATACATACATAAATATCGGAGAAGGCAATGGCACCCCACTCCAGTACTCTTGCTCGGAAAATCCTATGAACGAAGGAGACTGGTGTGCTGCAGTCCATGGGGTTGCTAAGAGTCGGACACGACTGAGTGACTTCACTTTCACTTTTCACTTTCATGCATTGGAGAAGGAAATGGCAACCCGCTCCAGTGTTCTTGCCTGGAGAATCCCAGGGACGGGGGAGCCTGGTGGGCTGCCATCTCTGGGGTCGCACAGAGTTGGACACGACTGAAGTGACTTAGCAATACATAAATATATATATAACAGATTGAGAATTGATCCAGAATTCACATAAGTGTTCTATGAATCAGCATCAGTATTACTTATGTGCTATCCATTGTTTGAAATGACAGAATTAGTATCTAATGAAATCCTGGAATGTGCCTTTAGCAAACTCACTAAAGGTCAGTGTCAATGATTTTCCACTTAAACTGGTGAATAATGGATAGATGGTTTGGGCAAGTAATGAATGGTAACCACAAAAGTTAACAAAAAAGCAGAAGCAGAAATACTGTAAATTTACTAGATGAACTGAAAGAAAGTAATATGGGGGCTAACAGTAAAGTTCAGGAATGTCTAGTTCAACCTAGAGTTATCAGAGATGGTACAGGTTGTTTGTATGAAGACATTGTGCATTTCTGAAAAACAAGGACAGATCCAAATACTAGAAAAAACTCACTACACTCTGGGGTTAGCCCTAGTGAAGACTAGTGAGTGCTGCCTAACTCAGATATGTCCTTTGCATCTCTAAAGTATTTTGAAATACATGTAAATTACCTCATGTCCAGCATGGCCATTGCAGTCCATATCTTCCATGATGACTGGCTTTGCAAATCACATGAACTGTCTTAGCTGGGTCCATTTTAGTAGTTATACATAGACTCAGTCTCAGAATACAAGTAGTCATTGCTCTAAAGCTTCTCTGAAGGACAGATGATGCACACTGTGTTAAATCCTAGCTTCCACAACTACTTTATTTCATAAAGTAGAAGAAGGGCATAGGCAGAGTTATGGTAGGAAATCGAAAGGGATGTCACTTGGTGTTAGAATATTATCAAAAATGACTTATAGTACTATCACCTACTAGACACAGTTGAGTGCTAATCTTTGATAATGTGAAAATGAGTCATTCAGTACTTATTGAGTAGAATGATATAATGGACTACAAGTACAGCATCATTCTGGGTACTGTTGTACACAGGAAAAGATTAGAGATGGAGCTCCTAATGGTGTGGCACTGCACTGTCTGGTATGTGGGTACTAAGCACATGTGGTAGAAGCTGGTATGTGGTACTAAGCCGGGAGCTCTGCTTCCGGGATGGTCTCCCCTTCCAGTGAACGGCAGGGAAAGGTGTGCTTTCCCCATGAGCCTGATGTGGACTCTACAGAAGAGAGCCAGGTGTAGGTCATCTTGAAGTGGACCCCACCCAAGAGTTTAGGGGTGGGGTATAAATTATGGGTGGGATAAATTATTGCAACATGGGCCCAAGGAAAAGCACAGAAGCATAAGCCAGAGGAGACAACTTATGTCAGAGAATTATAGCTGGAAAAACCCCACCAACAGCAATCTAAAAACCCCAAAAGCATTCTAGAAGAGGAAAAGCAGCATTCAGACATCAAAATCTGATATTAGGTTATTCATCTATCAGTCAAGTGATATCTATTGGATTTTTGCTTCTTTGATTATTCCAACCTGAGGGATCCAGAGGCAGCTCTGTTAATGGGTAAAAAGCCCAGAAGAGCCAGGGGTGTGGAGTAAAGAAGTTGATGGCACCCCTGTTCACAAGGGGGCGTTGAGTCCAAGCTTTAGCTGAACAAAAGAGAGAAATTTTTAACTGGATGAGTGATTACATTAAACCAGACTGATCTCTGCAATACCAGAAAGCAACCAGGAAGGAAGGACGATATATAGAGATTTATGAAGGGGACTTGGTGCAAAATAATTTTCTTTCCGCTTTCAACCAGTTGAGACTAGTTTGTGCATTGAACCAAATACAAATAAGAAAAGTAATTCTCTCCAGTAAAATGAATCATTTAAAATCTTTGTAAAGAGCCTTTAAAAGTGTACATTGTTAAGCACAGTCTGAAGGTTTCCTTTCAGATAAACAAACTGAATATTTCTGCCCAAGGCTTGTGACTGTTATTCTTTGCAGCAATTAATACTAATTCAAAGAGGATTATGAGTAACCTGTGAACCACAAACAGGACCCAAAAAACTTGATTACTAGTTATATCCCTGCAGCTGCTTCCTTGGACCTTTCATTCTTGGCACTGCTGTTTCCACATTTGCAGATTGGCAGTGATAATGTCTAGAATATAAACCCCCTCCCTTAAAATAGGAGCATCTAATTTGTTTCTCTGTGTTCCTAGTGCCAAGAACAGTGCCTGGCACATAAGAGATAATAAACATTGAATGAGTGGCTTTCCTGCCAAACTCACAAGAATACTGTGAAGATCAGATGAGGTGGTAGACATGACAACATGTTTCAAGCAAGACAGAAGCCAAAGGTATACACCCAGTATCAGTGTGCAGGATGGAAATGGTTTGCAATATCCAGAGGTCACCTTTTCCCAGGTACATTTGGCATCTCTAATCATTCAGTGACGTTTATTGAGTGTCTGACTCTTTAGTTTTTTGCTTTGATGTGTCTATTCCAGTCTGTCTTGAGTACCACACATGCTCTAAGTGAGAGGGTCCTAAGTGGAATGAAATAGGAAAAGAAAAAAATTTTGGAACAGAATTTCCTATTTTGTTCCCAAAGAATAAGATATAAGAAAATTTGGGATAATGCTCATGCTACAAAAGGAATAAATGTGCCAGGAGACCTGGTTTTTATACGCATCTAAAAATGATAGTGACAATAATGTAATTCTAGATCAGTGGACTGGCAGACTAGCAAAATATACAGGGAAGCCCAGATGCCAGAGACTCATTGATCACTGAAATGCCACCTGCTAAAATGCCAGTAGGAAGACATAATTAAAATTATGTAATCCGAGAAAGAGTCTTTTTTTCCAACTTGAAATTTTCAAAAGTGTTGTCTACAGAATGTGTGTGTGTGTGTGTAGTGATTTCCAAAATGATGAAGCAAAAATATTTTGCAAGCCATATTTAGATTGAGACAAGCAAGTCTGGAAGCACTAGGGCTCTTTTCATCCCCTGCTCATTTTTCTATAGCTGACAATGAAAATATACACTTTTGTAACAGCCAGTTCCCTTTATAGCCAAGAGGGTCTTTGTGAAGGATAGTGGACTTATGAGTGGTAACAGAAGACTTACATATACTACACCTCGTTTCCAACAGCAGATAGACAATGAAATTTGAACGTATCCTGTTAAAAATCTGTTCCTTGGGGTGAGCAGAGAAGAAGGAAGAGAATTCTTTCCCCATCATTTTGAAGTCAACATTGCATTTTCACCAAATGCACACACATATGCCTGTACTTCTTTACCCAGCTGCTCCTTCTGGTTAATTTGTTTACTTCTGCCAGTGGTTTTATCAGCCTCTCCTGCTACAATAAATCTACCCTATTACTTAATATGCTGCAGTAAATAATTTGTATTTGTGACTGTAAACAGGGCTGGCAGCCTCTGTGGATGATAGGCACTTGACAAAGCCTGCAGGGTCTTTATTTGTCCCTGGCAGACAGAAGCCTGCTGTGTGTGTCCTGTATTGAGTGCAGATCCCAAACTGGGAGCTTTATACATTCTGTTCGCAGTTGCCATTTACCACTTTCAACTAAATTTGAAGGCAGCAACTGCTTTAGTTGTTATTTTGTATGTGATTCAGACTTTTTTCATTTTTTTTCTTGATGTAATGCAATGATGAGTTACACAGAATAACCAAGAGAGTCTGCCCAGGTATAAAGGCCCACCATGGTCTATTAGACGAATCCCACCAAAGGGTAAAAAGCCACCTATTTAAAGGAAGCATTCATCGCAGATAATATGAGTTTTAAAGGATTAAGAACAATGTAGTAATATGGTTGAGGAAAACCACTTTTTCACACATCTGAAGATGATATATAATTTTCCAATTGCATGCTGTGCAGACTTCTGCCAGAAGTGGGTTATCAGAATTAACTCCTCTGGCAAATAGTGTGGGAATAAGAGAGTTTGCTTTACTGCATGGTCTTTTACTTGATATTTAGCACCAGATTTTCTTTGGTTCTTTTTCATTTTTCATTCTGCATTTATTCACACAAATGTATATTTGTATCTGAGTACCAAAGCTATAGTGATTCAATGCTTTTGTACATGACTTATATGTACTAATTTGTAATTATGTGCACAAATTAGATGCATGTGTAAAATCAGAAGCACTCAGAAAAGTGTGTCCATTGATTTTAAATGAAATCAGAATTAAAGACTACTTAAAAACTGAAGCGATTAAGTATTATTCTGACATGAAGTGTAATATACCACTTGTTGCTGCTTTGAGGTACCTTTTATTCATTTGATTTGTGATTTGTCAGGGTAAGACATGCAACCTGGGATGGGACCAGATGGGACCAGATGCCATAATCTTCGTTTTTGAACATTGAGTTTTAAACCAGCTTTTCACTCTCCTCTTTCACCTTCACCCTGCAGAGCAACTATCTAGGAGTGGTTTCCTGTGACATGAAAGAAGCATATTACTCCCCATATAATATGTACATCCCAAATCAACACATCAGAAGTGAAGCCGCTTGAACTGGTGCTGTTGTCAGTTGCTAAGCTGTGTCTGACTCTACGACCCTGTGGACCGCAGCATGCCAGGCTTCCCTGTCTTTCAGTGTTTCCTAGAGTTTGCTCAGATTCATGTCTGTTGAGATGGTGATGTTATCTCACCATCTCATCTTCTGCTGCCTTCTTTTCCTTTTGCCTTCAATCTTTCCCAGAATGAGGGTCTTTTCCAGTGAGTCGGCTCTTTGCATCAGGTGGCCAAAGTATTGGAGCTTCAGTATTAGTCCTTCCAATGAATAGTTAGGGTTGATTTCCTTTAGGATTGACTGGTTTGACATCCTTGCTGTCCAAGGGACTCTCAAGCATCTTCTTCAGCACCACAGTTCTAAAGCATCAATTATTCAGTGCTCAGCCTTCTTTATGGTCCAACTCTCAGCTGCATACACAACTCCTGAAAATAGCCATAGCTTTGACTCTTCAGACCTTTGTTGGCAAAGTAATGTCTCTGTTTTTTAATATGCTGTCTAGGTTTGCCATAGCTTTCCTTCCAAGGAGCAAGCATCTTTTAATTTCATGGCTGCAATCACCATCCACTGTGATTTTGGAGCCCAAGAAAGTAGAATCCCTCACTGTTTCTACTTTTTTCCCCTTCTATTTGCCATGAAGTGATGGGACTGGATGCCATGATCTTAGTTTTCTGAATGTTGAGTTTTAAACCAGCTTTTTACTCTCCTCTTTCACCTTCATCAAGAGGCTCTTTAGTTCGTCTTCACTTTCTGCCATTAGGGTGGTGTCATCTGCATATCTGAGGTTGTTGATATTTCTCCAGGCTGAGTATATTAATCATGACTATGATGATGCCTTAGATTCTTTACCTCTGCAATAAGATTCTTTCCTGAAAAATCATATTCCTAGTTAATAGGCCAGCCAGAGGGCTGATAGAAATTTAAATCCTGACGTGCATGAAGGATTTGTTTATCATTATTTCAGTTTATAATGGACACAGTGAAAGAGTGTCTGTTGTATTTACCTTTCTGTTCCTTGTTCCTAGCAAACTCGGGCATAGATAATCTTAAAAGTTATCAAATGAATGAGTGGACTGATGGATGAGCAAATGAGTATAATAGCCTAAGTAATATACAGTTAGGTAGTGACAAAGCTCTCAGGAATGTGCATGTACCATTGATAAGTGTAGAAACTGGCAAAAACACCTTACAAAATGGTGCGGCATTACCAGCTAAGGTACGCCTACTCTATGACCCGCATTCCACCCTGAGATATGTGTTCCAGAGAAATGTATGGCTGTGTGCTGCAGGCTGTAGGGGAAAATATGTTCATAACATCATTGTTTCATATATTGCCAAATTGGATTCAACATAAATGTTCCTCAGTCACAGAATGGATAAATAGGTGTGATATAGTTGCATTATAGAATAAGAAATGGCAATTAAAATGAAAGATCTGCTGTGGGTCAGTTTTCCAGTATTATACTTTATCAAACTGTATAGCAGAAAAGAAGAGAAAATAGTTTCATTTATCCAAATTTCAAAAATAAGTAAACTAAGCTGTATTGTTTAGATCAAGTATGCAGGGATAACATGATTAAGATAACATGAAAATTAGTACTGTAAGTTCAGGGTGATGATTACCTGTATGGAATGAAAGAGATGTGACTGGAACAGGATATGTGGGTGGGGGAAGGGATCTGGGTATTGGTGATGTTTTGCTTCTAACTTGATTATTACACTGTTCAGTTCAGTTCAGTCGTTCAGTTGTGTCCGACTCTTTGCGACCCCATGAATCGCAGCACGCCAGGACTCCCTGTCCATCACCAACTCCTGGAGTTCACTCAGACTCATGTCCATTGAGTCAGTGATGCCATCCAGCCATCTCATCCTCTGTCGTCCCCTTTTCCTCCTGCCCCAATCGCTCCCAGCATCAGAGTCTTTTCTAGTGAGTCAACTCTTTGCATGAGGTAATTACACCAGCGGTCACTTAATAATTATTGATTAGACTCTTTGAAGGCTCTATGTATTCTCTGTAAATATACCTCACAGTAAAAAAGATAAAACAGGTAGAAAGTTTAATTCAACTTATATTGACCAGAGTCTATTTAAAATAGTGGGACAGTATATTGATTATGAGCTCTCCCCACAAGATGCTGTTGGCAAAAAGTAGCATTTTCCCCCAGCTTTGCTGAGATATAATCAACATATAACAGTAGATATGTTTCAGGTATGTAACATGATTTTATATACATATATATTAGGTACAGCCATATGTGTAAATAATGTTTTCCAGAATAAGTTTAGTGAACACATCACATAGTTACAATATTTTTTATGATGAGAACTTCTAAGGACTTGCCTAAATATACAATATAGCATGAATAGTTAACTACAGTAGATCGCTAACAACAGATCACTAATAACTTTCTCATGATAACTAATACTTACCAAGTTATCATAATAACTTGGTAATAACATTAACACTTTTAATGTTAGAATCATAAACCATTAATGTCAGCAAATAGTCCAACCCTTTATGTCACTATTCAGATGATGTCACTGAGGCCAAAAAGAATTGACTGCAGATGGTGATTGCAGCCATGAAATTAAAAGACGCTTACTCCTTGGAAGAAAAGTTATGACCAATCTAGATAGCATATTCAAAAGCAGAGACATTACTTTGCCAACAAAGGTCCGTCTAGTCAAGACTATGGTTTTTCCAGTGGTCATGTATGGATGTGAGAGTTGGACTGTGAAGAAAGCTGAGTGCCGAAGAATTGATGCTTTTGAACTGTGGTGTTGGAAAAGATTCTTGAGAGTCCCTTGGACTGCAAGGAGATCCAACCATTCCATTCTGTAGGGGATCAGCCCTGAGGTTTCTTTGGAGGGAATGATGCTAAAGCTGAAACTCCACCTCATGCGGAGAGTTGACTCACTGGAAAAGACTCTGATGCTGAGAGGGATTGGAGGCAGGAGGAGAAGGGGACGACAGAGGATGAGATGGCTGGATGGCATCACGGACTCAATGGACGTGAGTCTGAGTGAACTCCGGGAGTTGGTGATGGACAGGGAGGCCTGGCGTGCTGTGATTCATGGGGTTGCAAAGAGTCGGATATGATTGAGTGACTGAACTGAACTGTTTAGATAAATCCAACTGTTAAAGGCCAGAAGTGCCAGTCTTGTCTCTTTCCAATTCCAAGGCATGTTATTCTGAAATTTCTCTCCTATCAATCAAGTTAAGGAAAAATTGTGCATCCATCCCTCCCAGTTTAAGTCCAGGCTTCTTCTCTTTGAAGCCATGTGGGCTATTCATTTCATTAAACTTTTTATTTTTGTTTCCTCGCTGGCTTCTCTTTGTAGTCTAGCTGCAGTAGGATGGATAGGATGAGCTGAATTGTGTGCCAAATAATCATTAGTGTTTTGTACAGAAGAGGTTCAGATAGAGATTGTTATGAAAGATTAAGATCGGTGCAGGAGTTCTTCAACATCAAGAAGTCCATTAGACAAAAATCCAAGTGTTGCAATGAGTACATTGACATTACATCCTGCAGCCTTGCTTCTGAACAAATATCCATAGGATTCTGATGCTGTGGCCCAGAAGAAACAGAGATTAGATTTAGCTGGTATGAAACACAGTAGGCTGAAGAACCCACCATGAACAAAAAGTTTGTCTGTCCCTGAATTATTGAAAATTTCAGCATAAACTTTTATGAGGTTACAGAATGACCTTAAAATGAAGAATTTTGCTTTTTCTTTTTTAGCATGAATTCTGAGTTATTTTTGAATATCAGAAATATATATAATATGACATTACAAAAGTTAACATTTATAAAAGGCACATACCATAGAAACTAAAAACAAAAATGCCATTTTACACTACAGTAGTTCCTTTAGAATTTCTATAAATGAATAAGTAAAAGTGTTTAGGCCTAAAACTTTAACCACTTGGGATATTTTTATAAAGCCTTTATATTACATTAATAATTTTTGGTTCAACTGTTTAATTAAAACTAAACTTTGAAATGTCACAGTGAACTCTGCCTAAAAGACTATTTTTGCCAATACTTTTTGTAAACTGGAAATCAATACAGGGCATTTCAGAAGTACTATATAAGACAATGGAGCTCAATTTTCTTTAAAACGAATCTGAGACGCTGGTAAAAAAGACAGTACCGTGATAGCTACATTTTCCAATCCCACATCCCCAAGAGAAACAAGGAACAAAGGCAGACTGTCCTGGGAGGAAAAAAAAAAAAAAAAACAGTGGGAAAACCAGTTGTTATTTCTGACCCTCCTTTCTGGGATTGTTCTCTTCCTGCTTAATAATGGAATTGCTCCAGATTTTAGACATAATATCTCAGAATTACACTGGAAGTGGAGTTGGAAGGGCCCTAGAGGCTGTCATGAGTTTGCAAGATGTTTATTCTATACATAGAGGAGACCATTTATGTGATTATTTTAATGGTAAAATGTACTTTAACTTAGAACATGATGTGATCATCATTCAGTTCCCCATGTGCTATAACCACGGTTTAAGTTTTGTGCATTAACGAATGAAGGGAAATAGTGCCTGTGATCATGTTTGAAAATTCAGAATACAGACATGAAAATACATAATTAATAGTAGTAACAACTATTTACCAAAGACTTAAACTAATGAAATATTTCACATTAAATTATTGGTTGTGAAGAGACTGTGTGGGGAATTGAGAGTCGACTAGAACCACTCCTCCCACTCCTACCCCAGCTCCTCACAAAACCACGCACTGTGGAGAGTGTTTCCATATCTGAACAGCAGGGCTGACAGCAAATTCTAGAAGCTTCACAGCCCACCGGTGCTTGCGCAGTAGGATGATGAGCAAGTGAGCAGAGCTGATCAGCCAGAGCAGAGCCAGTATGGAAGGTCCTGGGTGCGGAATGTTCCCATGCTTGGCCATTAATTCATGGCCAAGGCTGAGGATAGACCTTGGCCACTCCCAGCTGTGGAGCTTGAGAAATCGGCAGTAGCCTGGAGAGCCTGTCCCCACACTTCTGCCTGCACACCTTGGTAAGGAAACTGTGACTTAACCCCATCTACTGTGAAGAGTGACTTTTGGCTCCATCTGACCAGAAAGGCAGACAATAGCTCCTGGAAACTGTTTGGCCCAGCAGTGGATGAGCCAAGGGAGGGGCAGGCAGAGCTGATAGTTTGCAGAGTAAACCAGGGCCTCTGTTTTAGCAGGAAACTTGAGGTGTGGGTCAGCTTGAGTTAAGAAAGCAAAGCTTTACCAGCTTTAGGCTACTTCTCCCTCTGGGCAAGGAATCTAATTCATAGCCCTGCTCACCACAGAATATAAGCCTTAGTGTGTCCAACCAGGAAAACTAACCAAAGCTGCACAGCCCATTCAGCAGTCCTCTGAAGAGTGGCATTTGAGGAGAGAGCACAGCTTTTGACTTCCCTTGTCTGCAGAGCAAAATCAGTGGCCGTGTCTGATCAGGGACTCAGTGCACACTCTGGCTGAATACAAGTTCCCAAATGATGAGCTGCTCAGGCACTGTGCCTGTCTTGCTGCCCTGCTAGTCCCAAACTCCACCTATTACTGACTGTAGTTCCCAGTCCCAAACATGTAGTAAGCCTGACCAGAGAATCCAGACAAATGGAGAAACCATCCTCAGCCTTACTTGGATAGGCAGCCATGCCAACAGTCCTGTCAAACTGTTCTCATCCAGTGGCACCCTCCCCCACCTTTCCCTGTCCTTAGAAGTTGAACAGTTGCCTCATCAAAAAAATAGACCATAATGTTAACAGCCGCTCCCTCCCCCCACCCCACACAAGGACATGATCAACAGACTCACCCAGAAACCCAAACTGAGCTGACTGGTCAAGAGTTGTTTCTGCCCAAGAAAACCTGAAAAGTTTGGAAGAAGAGACTAATCATTCAAATGTGCGGATATTGATGGAAGGAACCAGGGATCAGGTAAACGTGACACCACCAAAGAAAACTAATAAAGCTGCAGTCATGACCCTAAAGAAGTGGAGATCTAGGAGCTGTTAGACAAATAATTCAGGATAATCCTCTTTAAAAAGTTTAGCAAACTACAAGAAAACACAGAGACAACTAAAAGGAAGTAGGAAAACAAAGATGAAAATAGAAGTTCAACAAGGAAATAGCAACCATTAAAAAAAAGAGATTCAAGATTTGAACATGCAATAACTGAACTGAGTAATTAATAGTTTCAAAAATAGACTATGCAGAAGAAAGAATTAGCCACCTGGAAGATTGTTATTGTTCAGTTGCTCAGTCATGTCCGTTTCTGCGAACCCATGAACTGCAGCATGCCAGGCTTCCCTGTCCTTCACCATTTCCCCAAGCTTGCTCAAACTCATGTCCATTGAGTCGGTGATGCCATCCAACTATCTCATCCTATCGCCCCCTTCTCATCTGTCTTCAATCTTTCCCAGCATCAAGGTCTTTTCTAATGAATTGGCTCTTTGCATCAGTGGCCAAAGCATTGTAGCTTCAGCGTCATTCCTTCTAATGAGTATTCAGGATTGATTTCCTTTAGGATTGACTGGTTTGACCTCCTTGCAGATCAGACCTGGACAATAGGCCATTGGAAACTATTTAGTTAGAAGAGCAAAAACAAAACGAATGAAAAAGAGTGAAAACAGCCCAAGGGGGTTGTGACACAGAATGAAAAAAAACATATTTACATTGTAGGAATTCTGGAAGGAGAATAGAAAGGAACAGAAAGTGTATTTAAAGCAACAATGGCTGAAAACATCCCAAACCTGGAGAGAGAAATGGACATCCAGATCCATAAGGCTCAAAAAAAAAAAAAAAACCACCCAGATAGTTTGAACCTGAATACAGCTACACTGAGACCCTTTTAGATTAAATCATCAGAAGTCAAAGACAACTTTAAGAGCGGTAAGAAAAAAGAGAGGAGTTATATACACAGGAGTCCCCATAAAGACTATGGACAGATTCCTCAGCAGAAACTTTTCAGGCAAAGAGAGAATGAGATGACATACTCAAAATATTGAAAGTAGATAATTTAAGCCAAGAATTCTATACATGGTAAAGCTGTCCTTGAGAAATGGAGGAGGACAAAGACTTGCTTGAACAAACAAAAACTGAGGCAGTTTATTACCACCAGACCTGCTTAATGAGAAATGCTGAAGGGGGCTCTTAGTGTGGGAGTGAAAGAACACTAATTAACATCATAAAAACATAAAAATGTAAACAATAACAGTAATGGTATGCGAAATAAATCTCTTTGACATGGGTCTGGGATCTAATACATTTTTGGATATGATACCAAAGGCACAAGCAACAAAATTTAAAGTAAGTAAATGGGAGTTTATCAAACTAAAAAGCTTTTGCACAGCAAAGAAATAATCAGCAAAGTGAAAAGAAAGCCTATAGGATTAGAAAATAAATTGCAAGCCATGTATTTGATAAGGGATGAATATATAAAAAATTCAGTAGCAAAATAATAGTAGCAATGGGCAACGGGTCTGAATAGACATTTCTCCAAAGGAGATATACAGAAAGCCAACAGATGAATGAAAAGATGCTGAATATTACTAGTCATTGGGGAAATGCAAATTAAACCTACGATGAGATATTTATTACCTCAGGCCTCTCGGATTGTCCATCATCACAGAGGTTAGGAGATAACAAATGTTGGCATGGATGTGGGGAAAAGGGAACCATTATACATTGTTGGTGGAATTGTGATTGGTATAGCTGTTATGGAAAAGCAGTGGAGGATCCTCAAAAATTAAAAATAGAACCAGCATATGATCCAGTAATTCCACTTCTGGGAATGTATCCAAAGGAAGCGAAAACATTAACTTGAAGAGATATCTTTTCAAAAAAGATAACATGGACCCTCATGTTTATAGCAGCATTGTTCAGAATAGCCAAAACATGGAAACAACTTAACTGGCTCTCAGTAGGTGAATGGATAATGGTGTGGTGTACATGTATACACACACACACACATACACACAAGAATATTATTCAGTATAAAATATGTGGAAATCCTTCCATTTGCAACAACATAGATGCACCTTGAAGGCATTATGCTAAGTAAAATAAACCAAAGACATATACTGTCTCGCTTATATGTGGAATCTAAAAAAAAGGGAAACCTTCCAAATTTGTAGAAAAAAAGATCAGACTTGCAGTTACTAGAGGACGGGGTGAGGGAGAGTTGGAAAAATGTGGTCAAAAGGTATAAGTAGTTGGGTTGTAACTGTAGCCAATGCTGCCATTTTATATATAGGAAAAGTTTTAAGAGAGTAAATCCGAGGAATTCTCACCACAAGAAAAAGTTGTGTTCCCTCCCCCTTTTTCCCCTTTCTTTTCTTTTTATTGTATCTATGTGGGAAGATGATCGTTAGTTGAGCCTGTTACATTCGTTTCAATACATATGTAAATCAACAGTCATGCTGTGTGTCTTAAAATTATACAGTGATGCATATCAATTATTTCCCAATAAAGCTGGAAAAATTATTGGTTGTTCCTACACTAAAATATATAACAAAACTGTAGATCTTGTAGGAAAGAGAAATTTGACAGAACAGATTTTAATTCAGCCTTCAGGGTACTAACAGCAAGATCATTTAAATATCATTTAGAGATTACACTTCAAACCTTGAACATGATATCATTCGAACTCCAGATTCTTTTATCTATAATTCATATCAGTTTATTTGCATGTTTTCTTCTTGGTTTATGTATTTATTTGTCATTGGGTTGATGGATTAGTTCAGTTGTGCCTCGTTCCAAAAGGAAGTTGAAGTAGCTTATTATGTTTAGGTCCACAAACTAAGGTTTGCAAAGATGTCACTTTAAAAAATTTTATTTTCTCTCACTTAACTCAGTTTCTGACCCCAGACCCTCAGGATCTGGTGGAAAGTTTAGCCTCTATGCTTCCAGCATTCTTACTTTCCCTAGGATGGTTACACAGCTCTGTTGTCTTTCAGAGTGCTGTGGCCATTCTTTTCCAGATCATTGTCTAAATAGATGGCTTTGGGGAAACTCCATTGCCCCTGCTGCATAATCTCTCCGTTCTTCACCACTTATGGGCAGACCTGGGGACCCTGGTGTTCCTTCTGCAGCTGCCTAAGATCTAGCCTATGCATGCTCCCCAAGATCTAGCCTATGCATGCTCCCCATAGCCTCACAAGGGCTACTTTTCAGAGTTGCTAACAGAGGTAGGGTCCATCTCTGCTGTTCTGGGTCTCTCTGGTTCCTCTCCATCCACAAAAGCCTCCTCCCTTCCTTTGCTGTCTTCCACAGACACCTTTATGTTCTCTTAAGGATATGTTGTTGTTGTTTATTTGTTGTTTATTTGCTAAGTCATGTCCAACTCTTTTGCGACCTCCTGGACTGTAACCCACTAGGCTCCTCTGTCCATGCCGTTTGCTAGGCAAGAATACTAGAGTGGGTTGCTGTTTCCTTCTTCAGGGGATCTTCCCAACCCAGAACAGCACTCTTTGATTTGATTTCTAAATAGATACATGTATCTTCATGGCATTTCATCGTAAAGGGTATATAGGATGTTTACATACATACCATATACAACAAAGGTAAAATACATAATAAGGGAAGTTGAAACGTGTTTGGGAATGGGGACTTTTGGGAAGGTAATATAAAGCCATGGTTAAGATTAGCACCCAACGTTGCATGGTAAAACTACATTTTCTTTCTGAGTTTCCTAATGAACAACCCAGATGGAAACACAAACATTTACATAATTAATAGTGCCCAAAAGATAAAAATGAGCCAAGTATCTTGAGAAACATAGCTTGTCTATTCTTGAGAACTGAAATTTCTTCTATTTATATACATTAAGGAGAAACTTTCTCAAAGTAGTGAACAGTATGCTCTGCTTAAAACACACACACAAGTATCAAATGAGTTTCTGATGAAAGCAAGTACAATGTTGTGATTTGAAAGTGAGGACTTAAAGGACAAAGACACTGGGTTTGGCTTTCAGCTCTGTCATTGACACCTATGTGACCTCAGTTAAATTTTTCCTGTGGAGGGAAAATCACTGACTTCAGTTTCCTCCCATGGAGGGAAGAATCACTGACTTCATAAAATTGTGAACATAACTAATTCCTATAAAGATGATGCCTGGCCACTACAAAAAGGCAATTGATATTAGCCTGTAATCTTTTTTTTCATAATAATTTATCATATGCATTGAAGCATTGTCTTTATTTAATGCTTGCTATTTAAAAGGCACCATTCTAAACACTGGAGATGCAGATCAAAATCCCTGCCTTCAGAGAGCTTGAATCACTCTAGGAGGAGGCAGGAAATGATCAAAGTATTTAAGTAAAATGAATGGTATGATATGAAACCATAAATCTGTGGATAAAATAGGAATGAGGTTAAATAATGCCAACAGTGAGTGTGGGTTGTTCTAAATAATATAGTTGGAGTGGCCTCCCTGGAGAGAAGGCGTGAGTGTATCTGGAGAGGGCAGGCCAGGCAGGGAAAGCAGATGGCTGTTCATGAGTGTTCGAGGAACAAGGAAACCAGTTGGGAGAAACAAGGTAATGAGGAGAAGATACATTCCAGGAAATGGTGAAGGACAGGGAAGCCTGGTGTGCTGCAGTCATGGGGTCGCAAAGAGTTGGACACGGCTGAGGGACTGAAAAACAACGACAACAGTCAGGGAGCTTATGAGGGGCCAATGTCAGGGACTTTGCGACCCCTGTTGCCTTCTGAATGTGATGAGGCTACTGGAGAATCCAGGTCGAAGATGGATATAATCTAACTTATATTTGAAAAGAGTCGTCTGATTCCTCTGTCGGGAGGCTTTTGGACTTAGCCAGGTGAGGGAGAAGCAATGGAAGCTAGCATCAGGAGGGAAGCAGTGCAGGTGGTGAAAAGTGGAGACATCTATAGCCTTTTGAAGTGAGAGGCAACAAGATGTGAAGGCTTGCAGGTGGCATATCAGAGGGAAAGAGGAGACAGAGAAGGCTGCAAAGCTTTTGGTCTGAGCCGAAGAAAGGATGGAATTGACGTTATCTGGCTAAGGTCAGAAAGGGATTGAGGGAAGATTATGGGAATAGCCAGCTTCAGGAAGAATAATACCAGTATCAACATTATCATTGTTACTTTTAATAGTATTACTCTTTTCTTCAGAGCAAAGTGATGACATGTCACCAGATTATAATTCAGAGGAGGCACTTAAGTGGGGATCTGAAGGAAAGTTGAGTAAACGTGCAGCTTTTTGAGGATCTAACTAAAGCAAGGATAACATTTAGAGTATTAGAGGACTTAATGCATTGCTTATCCTTCCGACATCCTACCATGTCATTTCTTACAACTGAAATGCTGATAATATTTGGACAACAGAGAATTCTTTCCTATGAAACTGTCATGTTCATTGTGCTACTGCCTGGAGAAAATCCATGTGCTTTGATGGTCAATTGAGTGGCTAGCATAATTAATTATCTAAAATGAGATGGAAAGAGTTACAGTTGAAGAGAGAACCATCTCCCCTTCACATAGCAGAAGTTGAGGGAGAAAATGGTCAGGGATAAATACTTTCCTCAGAGAACAGCACTTAGAAAATAAAGCCCCCAGTCCTTGATTCTTTTCCATGGAGCCTCTCTCTAATAACTGTAACCTAGTAAAATTTCATCACGATATTACCTAATACCTACCATAGAAAAATTTCATTAATGGACCCTTGAGAGTTTTTATTTTAAAATAATATAACTTTTTGATGAATTCAAAAGGACTAATTAAGTTGCAAAAATGTATCTCTGAGCAGCTAAGTGGGTTAGCCTGTAAGATATTATGATTGCAGAGCAATTGTTTGAAAATATCTCCTTCATAGAGATTTTTGCTTGTAGGATATCAGTCCTTAAATCATTTGTCTTGACAGTAGTTGGACCTCATGTTCTGTTGTTTACTGAGACTTCTCTTATTTGAGGTGATAAAAATACATCACTGACAACTTTCTGTTTACTGTGTTAGAGATAAAAGTGAAAGTCATTTAGTGGTGTCTGACTCTTTGCGACCCCATAGACTGCAGCCCACCAGGCTCCTCTGTTCATGGGGTTTCCCAGGCAAGAATATTGGAGTCGGTTGCCATGCCCTTCTCCAAGGGATCTTCCCAAAGCAGGGATCGAACCCAGGTCTCCCACATTGCAGGTGGATTCTTTACCAGCTGAGCCACCAGGGAAGCCCATGGTGGAGGTAAGGGTCTCCAGATCAGCCAGAAGCAGTTTAAAGTCATTAGGACACCTGTTGAGAAAAGACAGACAAAGCACACTGCTGTTTCAGGCAATTCAGAATTATCATCTGAAATTTGGTCAATCTCTCCAGAAAAGGTGATGGCTAGAGAATTTTTAGGAAAGTAGTAATTCACATACTAAGAAAAATTTCTAGGAAATACAATAATAGGAGGAAATCTGCAACAACAATGGAAACTAGAGAATAAGCTGTAAGTCTTCCACTGACTTGAAATACTTTCTTCTAGAATGATGGTAGATCTGGCATGAATAAAGAAGGAATTACTTATAAGTCACTGGCTCAGAAGAGATGGATTGTCATATAGGAAGTATGCAGATATAGGCCCTAAGAGACTGATCTAGCAACTCCCAGAGGGCCCTCATGAGTCATACTGTGTGTATGTGTGCTCAATTGTGTCAAATCTTTGCAACCCCATGGACAGTCATGGATCAGCAGAAATCCTGTAAGTTGTAGTGGTGCGAGACCTGGGAAGTCAGAAAAGGAAAGGGAACAGAAAATGTGCAGTAATGATGACAGCTGTGATTTTGGCTCAGCACTTTAGTGACTTCCATGATGAAACTGAATTGCAATGCCCGGAACCATGGATCTGGAATCATAATATATCTTGATACTGAGTGGGAGGTTCTATTGACTATCCAAAGAAAGACAACTGTTGCTACACCTGGAAGAAACCTGGATATCACCCAATCTAACTCCTGACCCAGAAGCTTCTGCAAACAGAGAGGAAAGCAGGCAGAGGTAAAATTGGTCTGCTGGGATCATTCACAGCCTCAGTGGCCCTACTACTCTTACACATGGATGTCTGCATATGAGAAGTAAGCCCTCTGGATGGAGCTTTAAAAGAATTTCTCTTACAGTATGCAAGTGGAAAAATGAGAAAGCCTATGGCTTTGTGGGGAAATACCAGGCATGGAGAGCCTTGCCACTTTTGAAGAATGAAAAAAAAAAATTCAAAAGGGCTTATGAAAAAATGACATAATAAAGTGAAGTATTCAAGAGGCAGAGGGAAATCATTTTTAAGAAATAGACTTTTATTTTTAGAGCAGCAAAATCGAGCAGAAGGTGAAGATTTCCCATAGTTGCCCTGCCCTCCCACATACATAAACTCCCTCGTTATCAACACCCTGCACCAGAGTCATTGGTCCCAACCCAGGAGTCTACACTTACACATGTGTGTGTGCACTCAGTCCTGTTCAACTCTTTGCGACCCCCATGGACTGTTTCCCATCAGGCTCCTCTGTCCATGGAATTTTTCAGGCAAGAATACTGGAGTGGGTTGCCATTCCTTCCCCAGGGGATCTTCCCAACCCAGGGATCGAACCAGCAATCCCTTGTGTCTCCTGCATTGACACAAAAGGATTCCTTACCACTAGCGCCAGCTGGGAAGCCCTACACTTACACATTATTATCACCCAAAGTATGTAGTTGATTACTACATCCCAGTTCACTCTTGGTGGTGTGCATTCTGTGGGTTTGGAGAAATGTATGACATGCACCAGAGGATTTTAACTACCCTAAAAATCCTCCACTTCCTGCCTATTCATCCTCCCCCTCTTCTTCAACCTCTGGCAATCACTGATCTTTTTCATTTTCATAGTTTTGCCTTTTCAAGTTGAATCACATAGTTTGCAGCCCTTTTAGATTGGCTCTTCCACTTACTAATATGTGTTTAAGCTTTCTCCGTGTCTTTTTGTGACTTGATAGCTCATTTTCTTTTAGTGCTGAATAATATCTCGTGGTCTAGATGTACCACAGATTAATCCATGCGCCTGTTGAAGTTCACCTTGATTGCTTCCAAGTTCTGGCAGTTAGGAATAAAGACCCGCAAAGCATCCAAAACCATATTCTTTCTGTTATTGTTAATCTGCTGACTTCATTTTCTTTAAATTTTGTTGAGGTATGGTTGACTTACAGTGTTGTGTTGATTTCTGCTATATGATAAGGTGACTCAGTTAAAATATGTATCAGTCTATTTTTCATATTCTTTTCCACTGTGGCTTAAGTCACATTAATTATGAACATTGATATCGAATATGGTTCCCTATGCTGTACAGTAGGATCCTGTGCTTTATCCATCCTGTATATAATAGTTTGTGTCTATTAGTGCCAACTCCCAATGCCCACCTCCCCCACCTCACTCCACGCTTGGCCGTGTCTGTGAGTCTGCTTCTGTTTAGTAGATATGTTCATTTGTGTTGTTAGATTCCACATATAAGTGATATCATATGGTTATTTGTCTTTCAGTTTCTCATTTACTTAGTATGATAATCTCTACATCCATCCATGTTGCTGAAAGTAGCATTGTTTCATTTCTTTTTAAGGCTGAGTACTTATTCACTGTACTTTGATTAATTGTATGTTAATCTATGCCACATCTTCCTTATCCGTCTGTTGATGGACACTTAGCTTGCTTCTATGCCTTGGCTGTTGTAAATGGTGCTGTTATGAGCACAGTGGTCTGTATATCTTTTTGAATTATAGTTTTGTCTGGATATGTGCCTAGGAGTGAGATTACTGGATCATATGGTAACTATTTTTAGTGCTTTGGAGAACCTCCATACTGTTTTCCACAGTGGCTGCACCACTTTACATTCCTAATGGTGTAAGAGGGATCTCTTCTTCACATCCTCTCCAGAGTTTATCGTTTGTTGCCTTTTTAATGATGGCCTTTCTGACTGGTATGAAGTGGTATTTCATTGTGGTTTTTATTTGCATTTCTCTAATAATTAGCAGTGATGAGCATCTTTTCAAATGCCTGTTGGCCATCAGTTCAGTTCAGTTCAGTCGCTCAGTCGTGTCCGACTCTTTGCAACCCCATGAATCGCAGCACGTCAGGCCTCCCTGTCCATCACCAACTCCTGGAGTTCACTCAGACTCGCGTTCATCGAGTCAGTGATGCCATCCAGCCATCTCATCCTCTGTCGTCCCCTTCTCCTGCTGCCCCCAATCCCTCCCAGCTTCAGAGTCTTTTCCAATGAATCAACTCTTCTCATGAGGTGGCCAAAGTACTGGAGTTTCAGCTTTATCATCATTCCTTCCAAAGAAATCCCAGGGTTGATCTCCTTCAGAATGGACTGGTTGGATCTTCTTGCAGTCCAAGGGACTCTCAAGAGTCATCTCCAACACCACAGTTCAAAAGCATCAATTCCTCGGTGCTCACCCTTCTTCAGAGTCCCGCTCTCACATCCATACATGACCACTGGAAAAACCATAGCCTTGACTAGATGGACCTTAGTCGGCAAAGTAATGTCTCTGCTTTTGAATATGCTATCTAGGTTGGTCATAACTTTTCTTCCAAGGAGTAAGCGTCTTTTAATTCATGGCTGCAGTCACCATCTGCAGTGATTTTGGAGCCCCAACATATAAAGTCTGACACTGTTTCCACTGTTTCCCCATCTATTTCCCATGAAGTGATGGGACCAGATGCCGTGATCTTTGTTTTCTGAATGTTGAGCTTTAAGCCAACTTTTTCACTCCCCTCTTTCACTTTCATCAAGGGGCTTTTTAGTTCCTCTTCACTTTACATATGCCATAAGGGTGGTGTCATCTGCATATCTGAGGTTATTGATATTTCTCCCTGCAATCTTGATTCCAGCTTGTGTTTCTTCCAGTCCAGCGTTTCTCATGATGTACTCTGCATAGAAGTTAAATAAACAGGGTGACAATATACAGCCTTGATGTACTCCTTTTCCTATTTGGAACCAGTGCGTTCCATGTCCAGTTCTAACTGTTGCTTCCTGGCCTGCATATAGATTTCACAAGAGGCAGGTTAGGTGGTCTGGTATTCCCATCTCTGTCAGAATTTTCCACAGTTTATTGTGGCCATCAGTACAAATATATTTTCTTGAAAAATATTTTATATATGCAGCAAGAAATTTCAGATTCTATTTGCTGTGTCCTTTTTGACAAAAGAGGAAATCATAAACTGTATAAGAAGAGAGAGAAAAAGTAAAAGAAAAGAGGTTATAAAAAATGGAGGTATCCAAGTGGCAAACTGAAGTCTGAAGAGAGATCAGTAATAAATGAATGTGAAGGATTAAAAAGCAGACACATTACCTTTCTGACTAAGGTCTGTCTAGTCAAGGCTATGGTTTTCCCTGTGGTCATGTATGGATGTAAGAGTTGGACTGTGAAGAAAACTGAGCACCAAAGAATTGATGCTTTTGGACTGTGGTGTTGGAGAAGACTCTTGAGAGTCCCTTGGCCTGCAAGGAGATCCAACCAGTCCATTCTGAAGGAGATCAGCCCTGGGATTTCTTTGGAAGGAATGATGCTGAAGCTGAAACTCCAGTACTTTGGGCACCTCATGCGAAGAGTGACTCATTGGAAAAGACTCTGATGCTGGGAGGGATTGGGGGCAGGAGGAGAAGGGGACAACAGAGAATGAGATGGCTGAATGGCATCACCAACTCAATACACGTGAGTTTGGGTGAACTCCAGGAGTTGGTGATGGACAGGGAGGGCTGGTGTGCTGCAGTCCATGGGGTCACAAAGAGTCGGACACGACTGAGCAACTGAACAGAACTGAACTGAAAGTTATGGAAAAATTTTTAAATGTTTTAAAACCAATTAAGAGCAGAAAGTATACAAGAGGAAATTGAACAAATGTTATAGAGCTCAGCATGCAATAATAACAAACATTTAACTGAGCAGAAGAAAAGATAAATGATGTGGAAAGCAACATAGAATTGGTAGAGAAATAAAAACATATTAAAATGATGTTAAAACACATCGAAGAAGAAACCATTTCATAGGTAAAGACATAATTTGATATTTAACAAAATTCATAGAGTTAATTTTAACAGATAAAGATGTGGAAATAGTAAGGATATTGGAATTTAAGGAAAAGATATTCAATAAGCATTCTGGTTGAAAATAGTGAATAAAAAACACCTTTCTTAACAAAGAAACTGTATTTTTAGATCTTTATTCCATGGCTATAGAAAAGAATAAATTATAATTAGCCCTTTCCCCATTCTTGTTCTATTATGGAAACTTTCAAATACATACAAATTTTCTCAAATACATACAAAACTAGAGAAAATTTGTATGATAAACGCATATGAACCCATTCCCCAGCTCAATATTTATCAACTCATTGCCAACCTGGTTTCATTCATATCTCCAGGTACCATCCTTCTGAGCTTAGAAGCAGTTCTAAGATATCATATCACTTCTTTCATAAATATTTCGATATATGTCTCTAAAATACAAAGTCTCTTTTTTGAAAGCTTAACTATAGTCCATTACTCTACCTAAAAAATTGTATTTCTATAATATCATTCAATAGCCAATTAGTGTATCAGTCCCCCAACTTTATACATTTACTTTTGATTTATTCAAATCAGGATCCTATTTGGGATAGGATTTGCATTTATAAATTGTTTGGTTAATAAATCTTTAAAATGTAATTTAATCTGTAATATCTCCTCCCATTCTTTCCTTATACTTAATTCACTGAAGCAATGTTTATTTTTCTATTCTACAGAGTTTGAGGGAAAATACTGTGATTCTAAATTCTAATTAAGTTCTAAATTTATTCAACTAGTCACTTATTTGTCTATGAGATTAAAAAATGTTTCATCCTTGTACCTTTCCTTAAATGTAAGCAAACATCAAAATCTGTGAAAATAAAGACTCTTAAAATGGAAATGTTTTGATATAGAACTGGTAATGAAAATAGGAGTAAGTCTTAAAATTACAAGTCTACATTATAAAATGGAATGAAAACATTGTGACTAATTCTTAAAAGCAAAGATACATAATGTATGAGTCTTTACTCTTAGATGATTTCAATAAAACCATTTTAAATTAATTTTTACTTTGATAGTGGGTGATCAACACTCTTCTTTAATGCTTTAAGTATATAATAGAAAAGCAAGATTTAAGAAACTGAAAACAAGTTTGTAGAGAGATATACTTTCCTTTTAGTTCTTTCAACAGCTTTTTCTTAATTTTACTTGCAAATACAAATATACTGAAGAAGATTTATCTAGTTGTTTATTACTTGTTGCCAAATTCTGGACTCAACTTTTTTAAGAGTACTATATCTTTATCCTCTGTGCATATTTTCTATAATAGCTCATCCAGCAAAAGTCTAAGCTTTTGCTCACTTGGGTGCTAAAGAGTTCTTTCTTGTGTATCTTCCCACTATGAATATTCTGATATGAACTGCGGCTGCACTTTTCTCCTTTTACTTTAGAACTGATATCCCTAATGTGAGATCTTTAATGTTGACTAGGGTCTTCCCTAGCAGCTCAGTTGGTAAAGGATCCTCTTGCAATACAAGATACCATCTGCAATGCAAGAGACCCGAGTTCGATCCCTGAGTCGGGAAGATCCCCTAGAGAAGGAAGTGACAACCCACTCCAGTATTCCTGCCTGGAAAATTCCGTGGACAAAGGAGCCTGGCAGGCCACAGTCCATGGGGTTGCAAGAGTTGGACACGACTGAGTGACTAAACCACCAACCTCCAAAGGTCAAATGATCGTTAAAGACATCCCTTCATTCATGACATACTGTTTTATATCCTTCATTCATGACGTGAATCCTCACATATTTTGCAAATGTTGCTCTCTGAATACTAGATATTCAACATTTACTTCACTCAGTTGCTTCCCAGCATGAATTACAAGGTGTTCCCCAAGACAGTTCCCTTTCCTGGTAAAGAGAACTCACATGGGAGAGAAAGCTTGTTTGTGAGCAACACGATAGAGCTTTCAGTAATTTTTCATCCTTCAAATGCCTAAGGTGAATTCATACGGAGGAAAACCATACACGTCTCTATGTGGGAAAGCCTTGACTCATACTCTGCTCCTATCAACATCACAAACTACACTGGAGAGAAACCCTATAAATGAGTATGGAAGTGTCTTCTTCCAGAGTGTGTACCAGACACCAGAGAATTCATACTAGGAAAAACTAAATATGATGGATGTGGGGAAGATGTCAGTGAGAGGGAACACATGATTGAAACATTATGCCTGTAGTCATTGTGGAAAGGCCTTTGTTGATAGTTTATCCTTGAAAAATTAATGTGAGCAGACTCACCCTGGACAGTAGCCCGTTCCGGAGTCTCAGTGAAGGGCCTTCAGTGGAACTCCAGCCTTTGTATTTACAGGACAAGTCAGACTTGGAGTAACACCATAGGAAAGAAGCAGGGGAGGCTTTACCGAGAGACATACATTTTAAAAATACATGCTTGCGGGTAAAGATGTATAATTTTAAAAATTGTTCGAGATAGGGTGTGGGGAGAAATCACAAGAAGCCCTGGACTTGGAGAAAAATTATTCTGAGATGTAGATCTGAGAAATGTAAGCCTCTCAGTTTTCCTGTATACCTGAGCAAACAAGAAGACTGGCTACAGATTGATCCTGGTTTAGTAAGGACTGTCAGGCTATGAGCAAAATGTTATATAACGGACTTTAAAGATTTTCCAGTGGGTTAGATTTGTGTTCTAGTCTATCACTCTAGTCTATTGAGTATAGTTTCATTGTGATTGAAAGATGCTGTCTGTTTCTGTTCTACTTGTTAGAATTGGTTGAGTTCTAATTGATATCCTAATAAATGATTCATTTTTTAAAATGTTTCATAATTCCTTGAAAATACTCTGTCATCTCTGTTTGATGGGTGTGAGTTGTTCTGTCTCTCTGCCTTGGTCTCTGTTTCTGTCCATCTCAATACACACACTCTCACACTCAGTTCAAGCACCATCATGTCCCATTGTGACGACTACAGTAACACCTCAGCTAATCTCTCTCCCCAGCACTTGCCCCTCTGTGTTCTACAGAGTTCGAACAATCCTTTAGAAAATGACTCCTGTGACTTCTCTACTCAAAACCCTCAACTCACTCAAAATTCACAGTGCTCAACCAAAGCCTGAAATTCCTTACACCATCTGGGCTCTGGCCGCTCATTACTTTTCTCCTTTTGCTCACTGTTCCACTCAGGTTGGCCTCCTTGCCCATCCTTCCACCCACCAAGAACAGTCTTCCCTCAGGCACATGTTCTGCGCGTGCCTCCCCTCTCTGCTACGCTCTTCCTCAGACGTGTATGTGACTTGTTCTGTCTTTACTCCCAGGTCTCCATTAATCTGTGTCCTTATTCAGGGATCTTTCTTGGACCAACCAAATAAAAATAACCCCTAACCATTCCCTTACTTGGATTTAATTTACTTCATTTCTCTTAAAAACCACTCAGAACACTGCGTATTTACTTATAATCTACATTTTTGTATTAGTATATAGATTATAACTTTCATTTTCTTTCATATGTATTATTTATTTAATATATTTGCTCAATATCTGTCTCCCTCCACTGAAACATAAACTGCATTGCTGTGTCCCAAGGTCCTAGAATGGCACCTTTACCCAATAAATAGTTTTTTAATGAATGCAACCCATTTTCATCTCTCACCTTACATACAGGTAAAATCTGCACCACCGTTTTAGACATGGTGTGGGCTTCTGAGAGTCATCCATTTTGCTTTTATCCCACAGTCCCTGATTCGGGTCACTCTAGTTTGGTACCATTGTTGATTAGCCTGACTCTTATCTTTATACTGAAAAGTATTATACCTGAAATTTGTTCCTGCAGTTAACTGCATCCTCGCTTCTGGATATATAATCTCTATCACTCACACTAAATACAGAGATGATGGCAATACGTTTCCCAGTGTGAAAAAAGAAAACCAGTATCATTATCCTGATAGCATTATGGAACAGCAGTGTATATTGTATCCCTGTTACATTTAGTAGACTTTCATAAATTCCTCTTCTTGAAGGGCTCTCTTGTTGAGGGATGGAAGGTTCTAGATTTTTGAACTTCCACTAGAGCAGATTCCACACACAGGTTTCGAGAAATCTTCCCCTGAGTCTGAAGCTGCCTTATAGTCTGCTAGGATAAATGAGCATTTGTTTGTTCCTTCTACTCTTGAGTGTGATAAGTTGGGTGAAGTGTTTAGCCACCACAGATATATTCTCTGGTTAAATGCAAAGAGCTCTGAACACTTAATTCCAGTGCTTCCTGTTTGAACAGTCTTCATGTTAAGAAGACTTAATGGGTTGACCATCCTGCTGGAAGCAGCAGCACAAGGTTTCCATTTGGATCTGATAACTTCTCCAGTTTGGGAGGGGAGAGGAATCACTGCGTAGTTTAGTTTTAAAATTTCTGTCCCTAATCACATATTCAAAATGATATTTGTCAAGGAGATACTCATGGAGTCAGGCTAATTGTATCCTCTGACCTTGAACTGAAAAGATCACACTTTATTTATGAATTTACTGCTCAGCTTATATTTTAAGGCTTGGAAATGGTCTTGATCCATGTGCTGAAAGAACTTTTGTTTTTCTCTTTGTTGCCTGACGTAATGGAGGCAGTGGAGATATTTCCAGTGTCACATATATCTTGGTGGTTGTTCAGTCGCTAAGTTGTGTTCAACTCCCTGTTACCCCGTGGACTGTAGCACGCCAGGCTTCCCTGTCCTTCACTATCACCCGGAGTTTGCTCAAACTCATGTGCATTGGTTTGGTGTTGCCATCCAACCAGCTCATCCTCTGTCGCCCTCTCCTCCTACTGCCCTAGGTCTTTGCCAGCACCAGGGTCTTTTACAATGAATTGGTTCTTCACATCAAGTGAACAAAGTATTGGAGCTTCAGCATCAGTTATTCCAAGGAATATTCAGGGTTGATTTCCTTGCAGTCCAAGGTACTCTCAAGAGTCTTTTCTAGCACAACAATTTGAAAGCATCAGTTCTTCGGCACTCAGCCTTCTTGACCACAGTTAAATCTCAAATACTCAGCTGTTCCTTCTTTAAGAGTATCATATGCCACCATTGTCCCAGATTTCTTTGACTCTCATGGGAAAGTTTCCATGACCTGAGCTGAAGAAATTCACATCTTCATGCTGATGTCTGATCTGTGATAGACACTAGAAAATTATAGTCTGCATGGGTAGACCTATTACCCCCTATGCCAACCTCTGTGTAACAAGATGCTAAATGGGATGTGAGTTTAGTTTCCAGTGAATCAAAATGACAGAAAACAGTAGGTGACAGCTTCTGCCATGTTCTAAAGTAAGGTGTTAGACCACCTACACACGCCTTGCAGAGCAGATTCTCAACCTCTAGCTATAAAAGAGGATAGGTAAGGAACTGAAGATTGGAGAGAGAATTTCTTTGTAAAAACTTGTTGCAATGCTGTAGCATACCACCATGTACTACAACATGGCTAAGAAAGGGAGGTGCTTTTCCTCCAATCTCTAGCAGATTGATGGAAGTTTCAAAGAAACCTGAGAAAGTGGTGTTTTCTCTGGAGGTTCAAGCAATGCATATCAATTAGTGACTGATATGCCTGACAGAACCAAATTGCAAGAAATGGAAGTTGCTTGTGGCAGCCCAGTAGAAGACTATAATTTGGAGAATAACTGCTTTCTCAAAGATTGATTAAGAAATGCATGTTTCCTATGGATATACACAGAGAGTTCCCTGGGGTTGTCTCATTGGGATTATTTCTAAGAGTGAAGCCTGGAGGTAGGGTGGAATTCTAAAGGGTTGCCTAGGCTTAGACTGTTGAGAACCAAAATCTGAATTGGGAGTGGGGAGAGGTTATCCTAAGCAGGCAGCCGGAAAGTGCACCAGAGGATTTCAGAGAAAGATTCTAAGCAGTGAATACTCTTCACAAAACCCACAAAGCACACTCAGAAGTGAAATTCAGCACTTAACCAAACTAAGATCATGGCATCCGGTCCCATCATTTCATGGCATATAGGTGGGGAAACAATGGAAGCAGTGACAGACTTTATTTTCTTGGGCTCCAAAATGACTACAGATGATGACTGCAGCCATGAAATTAAAAGACGCTTGCTCCTTGGAAGAAAAGCTATGACCAACCTAGACAGCGTATTAAAAAGCAGAGTCATTATTTTGCTGACAGTGGTCTGTCTAGTCAAAGCTGTGTTTTTTCCAGTAGTCATGTATGGATGTGAGAGTTGGACTATAAAGAAAGCTGAGCACCGAAGAGTTGATGCTTTTGAACTGGGGTGTTGGAGAAGACACTTGAGAGTTCCTTGGCCTGCAAGGAGATCCAACCAGTCAATCCTAAAGAAAATCAGTTCTGAATATTCATTGGGAAGACTGATGCTGAAGCTGAAACTCCAGTACTTTTGCCACCTGATTTGAAGAACTGACTCATAGGAAAAGACCCTGGTGCTGGGAAAGATTGAGGGTGGGAGGAGAAGGGGACGACAGAGGATGAGATGGTTGGATGGCATCGCTGACTCAATGGACAGGAGTTTGAGCAGGCTCCGGGAGTTGGTGATGGACAGGGAGGCCGGGTGTGCTGCAGTCCATGGGATCACAAAGAGTCGGACATGGCTGAGCGATTGAACTGAAGCTAAGGAATTATTGATTCTAGGTTATAACTTTAGGAAGCCATTCTCTGCTTCTTACTTCTGCCCACCACCTTCAAAGAGCCTTGGCAGTCTACTGAGTTAATATAAGGAAGGGAGACAGTAGCTTCAGGTGGGGTCAGTAGAGAAAAAGTAACTATGTCACCCTTTTCCCTTGCAGTGTTTCCATCTATAGGAAACAGAAGGACTTTATGTTATCATAAAGTGGCCAAAGAAGGTGGAGATCTGCCTGATTTTATCTAAGGACAAGGAAAGACCAAGACCCACAGAGTGAATTTTCAAAAGCAGTCATGAAAAAAAAAAATTGCCTTGTTTTGCCCCTTTCTTCTGCCCTTTGATATTATGCTATCACGTATGATGATGTGATCACTAATCTAGAGCCAGACATCTTGGAATGTGAAGTCAAGTGGGCCTTAGAAAGCATCACTACAAACAAAGCTAGTGGAGGTGATGGAATTCCAGTTGAGCTGTTTCAAATCCTAAAAGATGAAGCTGTGAAAGTGCTGCACTCAATATGGCAGCAAATTTGGAAAACTCAGCAGTGGCCACAGGACTGGAAAAGGTCAGTTTTTATTCCAGTTCCAAAGAAAGGCAATGCCAAAGAATGCTCAAACTACCGCACAATTACACTCATCTCACATGCTAGTAAAGTAATGCTCAAAATTCTCCAAGCCAGACTTCAGCAATATGTGAACCGTGAACTCCCTGATGTTCAAGCTGGTTTTAGAAAGGGCAGAGGAACCAGAGATCAAATTGCCAACATCCGCTGGATCATGGAAGAAGCAAGAGAGTTCCAGAAAAACATCTATTTCTGCTTTCTTGACTATGCCAAAGCCTTTGACTGTGTGGATCACAATAAACTGTGGAAAATTCTGAAAGAGATGGGAATACCAGACCACCTGACGTGCCTCTTGAGAAATCTGTATGCAGGTCAGGAAGCAACAGTTAGAACTGCACATGGAACAACCGACTGGTTCCAAATAGGAAAAGGAGTATGTCAAGGCTGTATATTATCACCCTGCTTATTTAACTTCTATGCAGAGTACATCATGAGAAACGCTGGACTGGAAGAAGCAAAAGCTGGAATCAAGATTGCCGGGAGAAATATCAATAACCTCAGATATGCAGATGGCACCACCCTTATGGCAGAAAGTGAAGAGGAGCTAAAAAGCCCTTGATGAAAGTGAAAGAGGAGAGTGAAAAAGTTGGCCTAAAGCTTAACACTCAGAAAACAAAGATCATGGCATCTGGTCCCATCACTTCATGGGAAATAGATGGGGAAACAGTGTCAGACTTTATTATTTTGGGCTCCCAAATCACTGCAGATGGTGACTGCAGCCATGAAATTAAAAGACGCTTACTCCTTGGAAGAAAAGTTATGATCAACCTAGATAGCACACTGAAAAGCAGAGACATTGCTTTGCCAGCTAAGGTCCATCTAGTAAAGGCTATGGTTTTCCCAGTGGTCATGTATGGATGTGAGAGTTGGACTGTGAAGAAGGCTGAGCGTTGAAGAATTGATGTGTTTGAAGTGTGGTGTTGGAGAAGACTCTTGAGAGTCCCTTGGACTGCAAGGAGATCCAACCAGTCCATCCTAAAGGAGATCAGTCCTGGGTATTCACTGGAAGGACTGATGTTGAAGCTGAAACTCCAATACTTTGGCCACCTGATGCAAAGAGCTGACTCATTTGAAAAGACCCTGACGTTAGGAAAGATTGAGGGTGGGAGGAGAAGGGGACGACAGAGGATGAGATGGCTGGATGGCATCATGGACTCGATGGACGTGAGTCTGAGTGAACTCTGGGAGATGGTGATGGTCAGGGAGGCCTGGCGTGCTGCAATTCAAGGGGTCGCAAAGAGTCGGACACAACTGAGCGACTGAACTGAACTGATCTCATATACATACATACTATATACTATGTATACATTATGTGCTACATAGCATATCTATTATGCTATAGTATGTATACATATAAAATATATGTATATATGTTGATGTATGTATCAATGTCATTCATTTTTGTTATTCAAATTCTCTATACTTTAAAAAGGGTTTTACCTTCATACATGGATGCCCGAGATAGTTGTGTTAACGATTGACACTCGCAGTATTCAATATGATTATTTGTTTGGTCAACTTTCTTGTCCTCAGGTTTTGCTTCTGAACTTGAAAGCTATATTGCATGAAGGCTTGTAGGTATATCTTCTTAGATAACTTTAAGGCTTCCCTGGTGGCTCAGACAGTCAAGAATCTGCCTGCCTTGTAGGAGAGCTTGGTTTGATCCCTGGGTTGGGAGGATCCCCTGGAGAAGGAAGTGGCAACCCACTCTAGCATTCTTGTCTGGAGCAGCTCTTTGCATCAGGTGGCCAAAGTATTGGAGTTTCAGCTTCAACATCAGTCCTTCCAGTGAACACCCAGGACTGATCTCCTTTAGGATGGACTGGTTGGATCTCCTTGCAGTGCAAGGGACTCTCAAGAGTCTTCTCCAACACCACAGTTCAAAAGCACCAATTCTTCTATGCTCAATTTTCTTGATAGTCCAACTCTCACACCATACATGACCACTGGCAAAACCATAGCCTTAACTAGACGGACCTCTTTTGGCAAGTAATATCTCTGCTTTTTAATATACCGTCTAGGTTGGTCATAACTTTCCTTCCAAGAAGTAAGCGTCTTTTAATTTTATGGCTGCAGTCACCATCTGCAGTGATTCTGGAGCCCCCAAAAATAAGGTCAGCCACTATTTCCACTGTTTCCCCATCTATTTGCCATGAAGTGATGGGACTGGATGCCATGATCTTAGTTTTCTGAATGTTGAGCTTTAAGCCACCTTTTTCACTCTCTGTAATGTTAGAATTAATATTTAAAGCTACAGCTATATTTTGATCTTATTGATTTCATCATAGTCTAGTTTTATTTTGACTAGTGAAAATTACCCCTAATTTTCCACAGATAATATTTAAACAGATATTCTGCTATTAATGGAAACATCTAAATCTATAACCTTACTTGTGAATGATAGAAGATGCTTAGCAAAAATTTTACCTGTTTCTTCCCCCCACTACTGATTACTTTTCAGATTTTGTGGTAATTGTTTACAATTTTAGTTCCCAAATTGAAATAGTTATATTATGTTTTTCCATTATGTCTCTTTCATGAATCCTCATGTAATAAAACAGTATATTTCACAACTACAATATAAACTGTTATTTGAAATTAAATACACATTTTCCTGAGCTCTTGGCATGCCTTTCTTTTGTCTTTTGTATTCTAGAATCTTGGATTTTGCTTTGTTATTTTCTCAGACATCAGCAAGAAAAAATTTAAAGGCCAATACATTGTAACATTTTGAGATTTTTTAATACATTATGAACATGAATTCAAAATACTGATTTAACTGGGCATAAGAGTTGAAGTTTTCATTCATCACTCCTGTGCCTTATGAATTTGCACTATGATTTCCCTACAATTTCATTTTACAGGTTAAAGGTTTGATATGTGATTCTTTTGTCTACGGAAATAACTTTTTTTATTGTTCCTATATGGCTTTATTTTTTTCTTTATTTGGTTCTTAATTTAGTTGTGCCCTGGTATTTTACTTTTTTAATATTGGCCTTTTTTTTTCTTTATCTTTTTTGTAGCTCTGTTCTGTTCTGGAATTACCATTTTGCTAGTTACTAGCTATTTTTAATTGATCCTCTATGTCTTACAGCGTTTTTTTTTTATTTTTTCTTTCCCTTTGCATTGTGTTCTGAGATACTTTCCTGATTGAACTTTTCAGACCTTTAATTTTGATCTTTTTTCTGTTTTTTTTTTTTTTAATTTTTTCTGTTTTTTCCCTCCAGTCACAGCCATTATTTTATTTAACCTTCTAATTGAGCCTTTAAAAATAATGATTAATTTTTGAGAACGCTAATTAAACAAAGTTGGTCATTGATATAAAGGATAGAGTCTGGATTGATCTGTACTAGTTGCCAAACTGTACTTATTTATCTATAATGGCTCACAGGAACCGGGAATCTCAAGTCTAACCATGAGTAGCTATCATGAGCTATCATGAGTAGACTGTACATGTGATTGGTCACATGGACTCTTGCATTATATACTGTGAGTATTTGAATTCCCAGCCTCATGAAGAGATTGAGAACTTTTCTGGCCCATGACCCCACTTTTGGCTTTTGTCTTCACTCACAGGCTGAATCTCTGGTGGCAGCTTTGCTTTAAAGGACTGTTGTTTCATTTTTAGCTCAAACTTGGGAACCAGCCATTCTGAAAGCAAGTGAATTAGACTTGTTAATACGTCCTTTTTTGTTGACAGGCCTACTTACACTGCTCATCATTCAGTCTTGCTCCTCAATTCTTGCTGCCCCAAGTACTGATTTGTTGATGGGTCTTCTGAAAAAGTCACTGTTTGGCAGTTTTGTGAATTCTTACATTTTACATGTTTTTTTCTATCAATCTTATACATATGTTATCATCTAGAAATCTTCAAGGTTTGATTTGATAGTACCCTTTCTTGTTAGTTATTTAGTATACTGGATTTATTCTTACTTATTTTAATGTCTCATTGTGGTTTAGGGTCTATGAATGAATATAGCCAGATGTTCTTCTGGTTTTAATGACCCAGATTATTAGATTTAGATGTCTGATTATTATTTTTTTTAAGTACATCTATTTTTTTAATTGTAAGGTGTCTTGTAATATTTGCAAAATGACCATTTGGGACAATTCTGATTCTCATATCTAGTTCTCTATAAATTGTTTTACTTATATATTGTTGAAATAGGATGTTTTGCTATTTATGGCTTCTCTTTCTTACATTTGTTAACTTTTATTGGAGAGAGACATTGAAAATCTGCCAGGAAAACACATTCAGAAGCAGAGATACTGAGGAAGAATATGAGCTGCGTTGCCTTGCTGCCTGAATTCAGATCAGAATAGCAGTCAGATGCTTTCATCCTGCTCAAACAAGGGAAGTTTCCAGAGTGTATAAGTTGGAGAGAGTCATGCTTCTTTTGATACTTCTAGCAAATAATGGCAGTGACCCCTCCTCATAGCTGCATCTTGTAATCCATTAAAGCAAACAAACATTAAAGATATGATTTAAAGTAGGAACTCTCCTGGGAAATGGTCATGGTATGGCAACCTCAACACAGTTATTCTGTCATCAAGCCATATGTTTGGGGGAATCATACCTTCAATGCTTGTTATCAAATCATTCTACAGTGGTAGCTCTCTTTTTCTGAAGCACTTCCTGGGTCAGGATCTTGAACTCTTATTAAGGACTAGATATTTTTTGGCCTTTAGCATTTCCCTTAAATGATGAGAGAATCTTTTATTTCTTTGCTGTAAAAAAAAAAAAAAATGAGTATTTAGGGAATTGTTATCTATCAAAGAAGAAAGAAAAATGAATGTGCACTGGGTAATTTCTAAGGCTTGTCATCCTTTCCTGGGAAAGACTCCCAACCATGCAACCTTCAGAACATGAACAAAAATGAATGAATGAGTTAGCAGTAATATTGTTTTCAGTTTCGATGTGAGTTAAAAGGTGAAAGTTATTCAGAATATTCCTTCATTCAAATTAATCTTCCCTGGATTCCTCATACATTATTCAGAAAGCTGTGGTAGAATGACCAATTCCATATGAGTACTAGATGGTTTATTTTCTTCTAAATGGAGCCTCTGCCAGCTGCATGAATAACTGTACCTCCATGACAAAATTTTTAATGGAAAATATATTTTAAAAAATATTTTTCTCTTCCTTTTTAGTAACTACTTTTATTGTCATTCTGACTTCTATGTGGCATGGATTCATCAAAGATTAACACTCTTCTAGTATTTTTTTTTTACTATTTTGATTAATTATAAAAAAAGTTCATCTTTTGTAAACAGTTCATGATCATAGTTATCTGTGTTTCTCAGTAATATTTGAAAAATTTATGATGATGAAATAGCAAGATGTGACAGAGGAGTCAGGGGCTCACAGTGTGTTCAGTCTGGGTGAAGTTTAGTAATGTATGTCTGTGGTATCATTCAGATACACAGGTGTAAGAATTGTACTTTGAGAAACATCAAAGCACAGTACTTCTCAAACTTTAATAGGGAAAAGAATCAACCAAAAATCTTGTTAAAATACAAAGTCTGATTCAGTAGGTCGTGGGGCTGCCCTGAGATTCTGAATTTCTGAAAAGCTTGTAGGTTGTGCCCTTGCTGCTGATTTAGAGAAACCACGCTTCACATAGCAAGTTGAGACCAGTCTTCAACTTTGCAAATACAGAAGTCTCGATGTTTCTAGTTCATATTGAATTTGATTATGAAGAGACAACACAACAGTACCCGAAGAGACAGGAGGCTGAAGTTCAAGGCAAATGACCAGTTTAATTATGGCACGGCTTCTTAGCCCTGAGTGCCGTGAGAATAACGCAGAGAATGCCAGTGCTTAGACACAACTCTGATTTAATTGGTCTGGAATGGTCCTCAAACAGTTAAAACTTTCCAGCTGATTTTTATATGCAGCCACAGGGAGGATCCCTGATTTACACTGAGACTTATAATGCCAGTAGATCGACTAATGTTAGTTGACCATCACATCCTCTTTCTTGAAGAAAAGTCTACACAGGGAGCCAGGATTAGGTTGGTTGCTTGCCTGGGGAATGTAGACTCACAAGGGAAGAAGTAGAGTAACATGAGCCTCAGCAAGCTTGATAGGGGCACCGTTATTAAGGCTATGCTTGCCATGGTTGTGGGTGTGGAGTAAACCCTTCAGTGCCCTTCTGCAGTGGATACAATCTTACATTGTATTTCCATCTAATTTCCATCTTCTGTACTGAGTCTATACTAAGACTATGCTACCTCTGTTTTTTTCCTTCATTCTTTAAAGCATATTTCAAATGTTTTATATTCATTTTAGACAGGTTTTTGATGTATTCATTATTCCTGTTTATTTTAATCCTTTCTTTCCAGCAAAATTCTTACTCCTCTTGATTGAAAGTGTTTGTCCCAACATTGCCTCTGTGGTTCTCTTTATCATTCATGCCTTAGGGTGGATTTTCTTTATATGGTTCTAATATTTCCTATTATATATATATCCTGCTTTTTAGCTTATTTCTTTGAGTGTGAGCTTCAGTTCCAAATTTTAGACAGCCCCTCCAATTTTATAATTGCTAAATTATTTGTTCAGTATCAATTAGGTGAATATATGAAATGCAGTGTATATATTCCACTAGTTTTCACAAAGTTAATGCAAGAGTTATATTATTTGAAGACAAAGATGAAATGAAAATGAGTAGCAGATAGTTTTGGTTCATATAACAAGACTTCATTTGTCACTTAGGAAAAACTGTTCAGGATAAAATTGAAATGATACAAAGTCACTTTTGTACAAAACCATTTCAGCCTACAAACTGGAGAAGTGCCAACGGAGTGTTTAACTGACTTTCTCTTTTAAGTGGGAGAACAGTTGACCTGGAACCATTTTGGGGGAGGGGGTAAACTTTTGCTATTATTAAACTCAGTGGAAATTTTAACAACAGATCATTTTGAGAACATGTGAAAAGGAAGAGGTAGTAATCAGGAATTCTTTGTGAACTTCTGTCAGACTAATTGAATTTTCCTCTCTGTCAGAATGATAGGACTGATATATCAGTTGAAGTAACAGATGTAATTTACCTTGACTTTAAATGAGCTTCAGCGTCTACTTTTTTGGCATACAAATTGCAATTTTTTAAAGTAATCTAGACTAGAATCTTGCACGTTAGAGTTTTATTTATCTACACCAGAGGCTTATCCAAAATTATCTAAGATTTTTGTAAATGTGCACTGAATTTTTATTGTTATAACCATGTCTAAGTTATATTTGCATATTCTTAACCTACAACTGCAGATGAACCACAGTAATTGTATACAGTAATGACAGTAATATTGTGTGTGTGTATGTGTGTATAAACCACCAACAAAGTCAACAGCCTGCAAGTGGAATGTTAGCTTAGCTTGAAATATCAGGACTGATCTTTTGGAAAAGCCATACCATATAGTGATAGAGTCTGGGACGGAAATCAGATTTGTCTAGAGAACACAACCAGTAACAATTACATAAAATGGAGCAATAGTGTTGTTTTGCTCTGTTATCTTGAAGCCCACCACAATCAACAAAGGTAAAATATATGGCTCCATGGGGGCAGGGGAGGTTTGAACATTGCCTAGATAGCAGTAGGCATTCAATATATGTATGCTGAATTGATTTTAGCACAGTAAACACACACACGTGTGTGTGTGTTTGTAGGAGTTGACTCGCATGATGTTTGCAGAGGCTGAAAAGTTCCATGATCTGTTGTCTGCAAGCTGGAGATCCAGGAGAGCCAGTGGTATATAGTTCTGTCCAAATCTGAAGACCGGGGAACCAGGGAACAGATGGCACAAGATCCCAGTGAGAAGTCAGGAAAAGACTCATGACGCAACTCAAACACATTGAGGGACCACACTTTCCCCTCCTTCACCTTTTTGTTCTGTAGGCCCTCAGTGGATTGGATGTTGCCCACCCATGTTAGGGAGGGCAGTCAGCTTTACTCAGTCTGACTCAAATGCTAGTCTCATCTGGAAATAACATCACAGACACACCCAGAAATCATGTTCACCCAAATATCGGGGTACCCCATGACCTGGTCAAGTTGACACATGGCATTAACCATCATAGCCACCACTGCCATCCCAGCCCTCCCCTGTGTCTTTGCACTCGGTTACCTGGTGACACTGAAACACAAAAAATCAACCTCATCATTGGGAAAAAAAAGGAATCTGGGGAGCTCTGTGGAAGGAAAAATGCTTTAAAATTTCAGAAGCCAGTTTCTCAAATACAATTGATAGTGTAGGAGAGATGTTTAGACGTATGCCTCTTGTAAATATCATCTGCTTATTTAATTGTCAGCCTTGTTGGAAAACTGAATATGTTAAGAGGAGAAAGCAATGTTAGAAATGATAACCCCTTTGAATAGGATTTTGCAGTAATAAACAAAAGTCCCATCTGTTATCTCATTTGCGACTAAGAACATCCCTCTGAAATGAGATGACAGTTTTTACTATGAGGTTTTCATATGATAAAATCAGAGTCAATAAATGTTAATTTTTACTGTGCTAAAAACAATCAAGTTAGCATAGATGCATTGAATGCCTGCACTTTCCAGGAAAAGCTCAGGCCTCATCCACACCTGAGGATCCACAGGCAGGTACAGGAGCCTGCAGGTTGTGCATTCCTGTACCTAAGATCAAAGAAAGAGCATGAGTAAGTCAGGGAAAAATCCCCCTAGAGGGCTGGTTTTCAAATACTAAGCCTTATTGCAATTTACTAATTCCATTTGCAAGAATTTCATGTACCTAAGTTAAGCATTTCTAAATCAAAATTTATCCACTCCTGGATGTCCATGCATGGGACATTCCATACTTTCATGTGTCCTATGATTGCCCTAGATTGAAAACTTCTAAAAAATGTGTTCATGCAATAGACTTGTCAGAATGCTGACACTTACTTTTAGGGAAAATTCTAACTGAATCAAGGTTACTTTTTGTGTTTATGCATACTTAAACCCAAGTTTCACCAGACTTGGAAAAATATACCTAATATCATTTGGGGGAAATAGCAGGTTCCTTATTCATATTCACATGAGTATGTGATATATATTTCATATATATATATGTATATAATTTTTAGTTGATTTTGGTGAACTTCAAGATAGAGAAGCAAAATAAAAATGCCATTGCTCCTTCATTTTGAAGAATTCATTTCTTAATTCATAATAGATCGCTCTAAATGCTACACTGTTAATAAATATCTGTAAAATTGTGGAGTACAGCATGTCTCATTCTCTTGAAAATGAGGTCCAGCCAACACATATATGATCACCTAATTTAAAGCAAAGAGATCATGCAGAGCAATGGAGGAAGATGATCTTTTCAAAAAACTGTAGTTGGCTATATGAGAAATAAATTTCATGCCTAACTCAAACCATACATACAAGTCAACTGCAGTTACTTTCAGATCTGTATGTGATGAAATGATAAAACTCTGAGAAGAAAACATACAAAAAGTCTTCCTGACATGGAATAGGCAATGATTTCTTAAATAGGAAGACAGAAAAATCCCAATAATAAAGGAATTTTAGAAAAAGAGAAATAGGACCATATTAAGACTACATCAGTCCATCAAAATATACTGATAAGGAGAGTGAAAAGGCAAGGCACACTGGCAGAATATATTTGCAAAAAAAAAGTCACGAGTTAAGTTGTTAGAGTATGTAATACTTACGTTTTTGTTTATTTGGGGGATTTCAATTATTCAGGGCAACCTTGATTTTTTTTTTCTTGGAATGCAAAGTGCTGACTCCTGATTGGAAAGTGATGTGTACCCTTTACCTTAATAGCAGCAAGGTAAAATATCAATTTTGGATCTACTTGTGATGATTTCCCACAGCAACATTTCAGTTCAGAGAGACTGTTGTAAAAGGCATAAAGATTTAAAATATACTTCCAAGGAATTTTAAATACTTTGCTCCATCAAGGATATAGGTATATTAGCTACAATGAATGTTTGGTCTAAGGAAAAGAAAATTCAGCTCAAACTAGCTTAAACAGTGTTGAGAATTCTAGGGGGCTGTATTATTAACTGAATACATTCAGAAGTGCTTCAGAAAGCAAGTTCATTTCTCTGCTTTGTGGTTCTGCTCCCTCTGTGTGTCAGTGTGATTGTCAGGTGCTTTACAGGAGAGTCACTGTACTCCTCGTTCCCCATGTGTGAGTAGATCAAAGGCAGGGAGAGTGACTTTCACATTTGGCCCATGATTGGAGCTGCTTTTCCAGAACCTATTCTCACACCTGCCCTTACCTGTCTTTGGTCTGAAATCTATTGTACATCCATTTCTTGAGCAAATGTTTGTTACCAGGGGAATGGGCCTGAACTTAAGCTGCCCATCTTGAATGAATTGCTGGGACAAGTGCCCTGGAGTGACCCCGAGTAACTTAGCCCAACATTTCTCAAAGTGTGAACTTTGGAATGGCAGCATCAGTAGCATCTGAGAATTTACTTTAAATGTAGTTCCCTGGTCTTTATCCTAAATCAGTTGAATTAGTAACTCTGAGGGAGAGCTCTGGCAATCTGTATTTTGTCCAGATCTCTGGGAGCACCACAGATGTAAGCTCACATGCTTACATTTGAGCACCACTTTTTGAGTAATCAGAGATCACATCTAGAACTGGAGCCAAGCCCTCAAGCAGCTACTGATTAATTGGAAAGGTGTGAGATGTATTATAGATATAGCTATAAAGCCAACTACACACAAAACGTATGAAGCATGTTTTATTATGTTTAGTTAATTAAAGTTATAAAGTGTTCTATTTTGGAATCTCTTTTAAATGAGATAAACTGTCATTTATTTGGATTGGTTGATTTTTCATACTCTAGATTGTGATGCATTTAGGTGATTATAGAAGTTACTTAGTAATGACCAGATTTTTTAAGTATGTTAGATTTACTATATAGAATAGAATAGAAAATAGAGTGTAGCAATGTGAAACTGTGATTCAAATGTATATCTACATGTTTACATATGTATGTGCTACTAGGTTGTAACATAACATCCTTAACAACAAGCTGTCTGGTTGCCATGAAGTGATGGGACCAGATGTCATGATTTTAGTTTTCTGAATGTTGAATTTTAAGCCAGCTGTTTCACTCTCCTCTTTCACCTTCATCAAGAGGCTCTTTAGTTCCTCTTCACTTTCTGCCATTAGGGTGGTGCCATATGTTACTGAGTTTTCTGCCTGCAATCTTGATTCCAGCTTGTGATTTATTCAGCCTGGCATTTTGCATGATATACTCTGCATATAAGTTAAATAAGCAGGGTGACAATATACAGCCTTGATGCACTCCTTTCTCAATTTAGAACCAATCTGTTCTTCCATGTCCAGTTCTAACTGTTGCTTCTTGACCTGCATATAGATTTCTTAGGAGGCAGACAAGGTGGTCTGGTATTCCCATCTCTTTAAGAATTTTCCACATTTGTTGTAATCCACGCGAAGACTCTAGCACAGTCAATGAAGCGGAAGTGGATGTTTTTTTGGAATTCTCTTTTTCTATGATCCAGCAGATGTTGGCACTTGATATGCGGTTCCTCTGGCTTTTCTAAATCCAGCTGTATATCTGGAAGTTCTCAGTTCAGGTACTGTTGAAGCCTAGCTTGAAGGATTTTGAACATTGCCTTGCTAACATGGAAATGAGTACAATTGTGCGATTGTTTGAACATTCTTTAGCATTACCCTTCTTTGGGATTGGAATGAAAAGTGACCTTTTCGAGTTATGTGGCCACTATTGAGTTTTTAAAATTTGCTGGCCTGTTGAGTACAGCACTTTAACAGCATCATCTTTTAGGATCTTAAATCCATCTTTGTCCTTAGACACTGATGAATTGGATTTGAGCACTGAAGTGAAGAAAGGAGCTGAAAACCATCTGATATCAAAAGGTAGGTGTAGACTTTCCCTAAATGTTGCGATTTTTGCCCTTACTAGCAGCAGCAGCATTAGAAACATAGTAGTAGGCAATACCTTTTCAAGTTTATTAGAAAGAATTGTGAAGTTCTGCACGTGAGTCCATACAGTTTTGTCTCCCTAATAGTTTTATTATTAATATATAATGACTCAGTGGTAAAGAATTTTCCTGCCAATTCAGGAGACACAGATTTAATCCCTGAGTTGGATAGATCCTCTAGAGAAGGAAATGACAACCCACTCCAGTATTCTTGTCTGGGAAATCCCATGAACAAAGGAACCTGGTGAGTTGCAGTCCATGGGATCGCAAAAGAGTCGGACACAACTTAGTGACTGAACAACAGCAACAACAATTAATAGTAATAATTAGTACTTAACAATTCTTAACAATATTTCAAATATTTTTCATGAATTATTCATATAATTCTTACCACAACCTCTAAGTAAAAGGGGGAAAAAAATTCCATGATCACATCCTTTATATCCAGATATATGATTAAACAGTAATAGCCTGTTTCAGATTTCCAACATTGATGAATTTCACTGCTTTTCAGATTATATTAAAAAAGTGGATTTAAGATTTTGGGAAGTTCTCTGAGGCTAATGCAGTGAAAGATATGGAAATGGCAAATAGAAGGCATAAAAAGAGACAGTAATATAGACATTTGATTTGAATGAGAAACAAGATGGGTATGGTAATCCACTGAAAGCGTACTATCAAGACTGCATTTATAAGATAAGACTGACACTTTAGAACTATAGTTCATGTCTTTGGCAAGCTCTGTCTAACCAAGAGGCCTTGAGCAAGAGCAAAGACAAACTCAGCTTTGGACTGGGCCATCTTTTCAAAGCTCTGCCTTATTCTGGTCTGAGAAATGTAATTATTCCATCTTTAATCTTTATTTCTAAGAAAAAGTCAAACTGAAAAAAATGGGCTTTCTGAAACACAGTTACCTTAAAAGATTTATTTGAGGAATTCATTACTAGAAGCTGAGTCCTATGTGCTTTTTTTTTTTAAAGGATCTCTTTTCATTTGAAATAAAATTATTTGAAAAACCTAGACTATCAGGAGGACAATCATATTATGCCTTTATTGCATTGCTTCCGCTGTTTCTTACAGGAGATAACTTGAAAATAAAGACAATTGAAATGCAAATTTTTGGCCTCAATGAAATAATCATTCTTTTCAGACAAGGATAAAACTTATAATAAATTTAGAATGGGCTTCTTTTCTTTTCCTTGTAAGAAGATAAAACTGTTCTTTCCTGCAGCAGATTTTATTTGGCCATCAGAAAGTTCCAAGAGATTCCAATTAAGAGGAAAAACATAATCTAACCTCTTTATAGAAAAAAAAAATTGTGAGTGCTAATGGTGGCCAGTCCTTATATGTTTAGCAGAATCAGAATTCATCCCATGAGAACATGAACATGAGTAAGGCAACTTAGGATAGTGGCTATGAGCAGGGCAGGGCTAAAGTCAGATAATACTAAATTAGAAATGCAGCTTTTCTGAGTGTTAGCTGAATGACTTTAAGTTACCTGCTGCTGCTGCTGCTGCTAAGTCGCTTCAGTCGTGTCCGACTCTGTGCGACCCCATAGGCGGCAGCCCACCAGGCTCCCCCATCCCTGGGATTCTCCAGGCAAGAACACTGGAGTGGGTTGCCATTTCCTTCTCCAGTGCATGAAAGTGAAAAGCGAAAATGAAGTTGCTCAGTCGTGTCCGACTCCTAGCGACCCCATGGAGTGCAGCCCACCAGGCTCCTCTGTCCATGGGATTTTCCAGGCAAGAGTACTAGAGTGGGGTGCCATAAGTTTTCCTAAGTTCCACTTCCAAATCTCAGACATGTATATGAATGGAAATATTGACTTAAAGGGTCATTTGGGAAATTGATGATCTAAAAGATGTGACACGTCAAGCGCAATAAATGGTAGTTACAGTGTTATAATATAGACTCGACACTGCATTTCATTCATGTATTGTTTGCTGCGTAGTTGATTACAGGAACATTTTTCAAATGTGTATTGGCATTGTGGTCTATTCTTCTCAGTTTGTTTACGTTTTAACATAAATAAGTTACTACTTTAAAACATTCAAATGGTTCTTGAGAGGGAGGATCTTTTCAGCATAAATAAACAGATTCATACACACACATATATAAATACCTCATTTCCAGTAGTTATATTGGAGGTAGCTGTTAACTTCTCTATTTCAGTCCCTTGTATGAATATAAAATTTTCTTTCCATTTTGGAAGATGAAAAGGAAAATATTTAAGAAGCACTTATATATTAATAAAGAGTAAAATACTTATGTGAAAAAAGTAATTCCACTGAACTTGTTTACATGTATATGTTTTTAATATGACAAAATATTTGTTCATGACAGGATCAAAGATCTATATATTCAAGTGTATTTCAAAAAATTCCAAAAAGCAAATATAAATTATTTTTAATTATTTGTTCAGTAATTGAGATTGAACTGTAAAAAGGAATACTGCTAAGTGGTTTTTAAAAAACCTACTTCCTTTCACCTAAAGGGAAAAGGGCAAATTTAATGAAGACGTGACTGAAATTTTTTTCTCTTTCCTTCAGTAAGGTTATTTCTTTCTATCTCCAAGGGCTTTTCTCACAATGACCTCTGAAAGAGAAGCTCAATGACATTGCCTGCAGAAATTATCTGCTGCTTCTAAGTCAGTCACAGGTTTTGCTTCAAGGCAAGAAAACACATTGCTCCCAATCATACCTGAGTGCACCGTCTTCAGAAAGCTTCACCCTCCTCTAAATGCAGCCCCACCTCTTATAGACAGACAGAAATATTTCAATGAATTCCTCAAAGGAAGTATTACCTATGGCCCAGTTTCATGATATGTATTTTTTTAAGAAAAGAAGATGCTCAGTTTTAAAAAAGAGGAAGCAGTAAATTTGAAAATCAAATATAGATATATTAGCATATATTAAGAAAAATGTGCTTGTTATTTATGAATATTTTAAGCAGAATGTCTTGGGAAAAAAGGCTATTAACTTGACCCCAGTAAGCTGTGTACCTTATTTGTATAATTATTACCTACTATAATATTTCTTGATATTAAAGCATGATACCACCATGCTGTAGCTGTAGACTTTTTGATGGATGCAAAGTCAGCCACTCTTCCCTGTTGTCCATCTAATGTCGAACAGGGAGGGATAGGAGACATTCACACCCTAGAGGAGGGGAAGCAGAGCAGAATGGAAGGGAGGCACGCTTAGCAAGGAAAAGAACAAAGCTGATTGGCAGACTCAGGGTCACACTAATATCATGCATCTTTATCAGAAGTGATCTGTGACTATTCTTTGTTCTCCTGGGGAAAAATAATAACTACAGTAACCTAGGTGTTGCCTTGGCTTATTACTGATGCAGAGCCTCCCCCAGCTATTGCTTTTGATAACAGGTACATAGTCTTCAGTAACCATGTAGAGCCATACAGGATTACTCAGAAGTACAAACAGTAAAGAACAAAAATGTTCCATTAAGATTTCTCAAGAGGTGACTACCTGTTTCTTTGAGTGATTATTCCCACACGTTTGTAAATCCTGTATCGTAAACATTTGGCTAGTTTTCCTTTGTTTTGTCCTGTCAGCTGAGTTTTGACATGCTGACATATGACTGGCAGGGCTGTGTTCCTTATAGAGGATGGGAGCAGAAGGCCATTCTGTGGTATAGATAATGAGCAGATAAATACATTGACTCTTTAACTCCCAATGCCATGTTGTGTGGCACTTGTATCTTGTTTGTCAAAAGTATTGTTTTTCACAGCTGGAAAAAAGCAATCGATTAAGCAGATTAATTCAGCATATACTTTTAAACTTGATGAAGTACACATGCATAGAGAATATCTGGCCTGTATAGTCTGAGATTAATGTGTTCATTCATTCAACATTTAATGTGTGGCATATACCAGATATTGTTTACAGTACTTCAGCTCAGTTCAGTCGCTCAGTCGTGTCCGACTCTTTGCGACCCCATGAATCGCAGCACTCCAGGCCTCCCTGTTCATCACCATCTCCCGGAGTTCACTCAGACTCATGTCCATAGTGTCCATGATGCCATCCAGCCATCTCATCCTGGGTCGTCCCCTTCTCCTCCTGCCCCCAATCCCTCCCAGCATCAGAGTCTTTTCTAATGAATCAACTCTTTGCATGAGGTGGCCAAAGTACTGGAGCTTCAGCTTTAGCATCTTTCCTTCCAAAGAAATCCCAGGATTGATCTCCTTCAGAATGGACTGGTTGGATCTCCTTGCAGTCCAAGGGACTCTCAAGAGTCTTCTCCAACACCACAGTTCAAACGCATCAATTCTTCAGCGCTCAGCTTTCTTCACAGTCCAACTCTCACATTCATACATGACCACTGGAAAAACCATAGCCTTTACTAGATGGACCTTAGTTGGCAAAGTAATGTCTCTGCTTTTGAATATACTATCTAGGTTGGTCATAACTTTCCTTCCAAGGAGTAAGGGTCTTTTAATTTCATGGCTGCAGTCACCATCTGCAGTGATTTTGGAGCCCCAAAATATAAAGTCTGACACTGTTTCTACTGTTTC